>CM029121.1:28454026-28481526 GCA_016859345.1 Istiophorus platypterus | reverse complement strand
ATATATATAAATAGATAGTTATCTGGTTTTTGATGGAGAAAATGCTTCTTGGGTCTTTGTATCCACGATGTGGCCTCTTACACTGGTTTTGAGAATTCATTTGATGCTGTTCCTGCAAAGAAAATGATCCGGATAACCGGATAAAATGTCCTCAGAATGACCTGACTCCAGGGGTCTAAGGCCTGGCTCAGACCACTGGCCCAGTCTTAACAAGATGAGGTTGGAATCCAAAGCACTTTTGGAGCAAAACCAGTTTTTTGAAATATCCAGATTGATTTCAAAAAGTTTGGACAGCAAAGAAAAATCCCACTTGAAATGTGATTTTTAGAAATTGGATCCAACCCAATTTCTGAGACAGTTTGAAATTTGTTTCCAATCAGATTTCTACAGGTGAGTCTCAGACCAGACGCCATCACTGCTCAGATTTCAGAGTGTCTTTTGCTACACTCAACGCATGTGACTTTGAAATCTGAGTTGGTTGTTGTTTCTTTGCTTAAGTCAGGGCAGATGGTGCAAAGGTGGCAGCTCAGCGAAGATGATGTGGTGTCAGTGTGTGATGTATTTCAAAGAATCAGGACGATATCTACTATTTTAGCAGCTTTTAGCTAAACTTGTACATAAACACTTAAAAACGGCCTCAAATAAGATGACATAATTAGACCGTCATCAGAGATACAGTTTCAGAATTCAGAAAAATACAACACCAGTGAAGCGGTCAGCAGTGAGCTAAGGATTACTATGTTTTTCAAGAAGTATCTTTCATCCCAGCTTTGTCCCAGCTGTAATAAAAGCCTTCCCTTTCAGTTAGTTAAATCCCTACAGCCATCAGAAGGCAGCAGGACGGATATGTGCCTTTCATCTGCAGCCTTTAATTTAATAAGTGCTGCACCAAAGGGCAGAGCCATTACGCAGGACGATTCTCCTGTGTTTACCCTGATTAAATCATGACACGCCACATCGGGCTGCCGCAGGACGACCACAAACAAGTCTGTCCATCTGTGAACGGAGGATGGGTCAAATTCGTTCTCCTCGTTAATGTGGGACATACCGAGAGCCTTACCTTGTCTGGGCTGCACCGCAGCAAGTCTGGTTTGCTGTCTGGGGGCGTCCACTAGCTGAGATGAAGCTCTATTGAGATTCGGGAGTCGTGCGCCTTGGCTGCTTGTTAGTTTGCAGAGATTTTTACTTGTAACTTTGCAGAGTTTCGAGTCTTAGGTTCCCTGGACAGCAGAAAATGACAGAGAGCTTCTGGCCAATCAAAGAGCTCCAAATTCCCAGAGTTATATTTATTTCTATTCTTTGATTCAACTGAACTTTTCAATTGAACCAGAACTTAGAATGGACAATCGCATCAGAAAAATCTGGTGTGTGATTTGAGCATGAATGTTCATTCTTAGACTTGTGAATCACAGTCTGACATTAATATTAACTCAAGGTCCACTTACTAGCTTTGCTTGGCCTTGCAATTGCTTCTCAAAACTCCAAGACCAACTCCGCTCACTGACAGTGCTCCAGTCCTTCACCTCGGGTGAGACTGTGAATCCAAGCAAAGCACAACCTGATTTTCCAATTATGGAGAAAAATACAAACCTATTCACATCCACCTTCCTCGAGTGAAAGTACCAATACAGTGAATTAAAACACGGTTAGAAGTAAAAGTCCTGCATTTAAATAGCAGAATAAAGTAGGGTGAATTGGAAATACTCAAAGTACAGGTAACTCTGATTTGTACTTGAGTAAATGTACTTAGTTATATTCCACCATGAAGCTGATATGTTAAACATCTGGATGTGGAAATAAGCAGCTGAGCAACATGATCCTTCACCTGGATCTGGTGTCTGAGTCCACCTGATGAGTCTAGGTCCAGCACTCCCTCTTCTTTTAGCTCTGGTTTCGGTCTCCACCAGCTCCTGAGGTGAAACCTCCGGCTCTTTAGCTGCTAAATGCTCCACCATGTTCACCAGCTGGTCTCTGACTGGGTCTGTCAGTGGACGGTGGCTGTTTACAGATGTTCCTCTTAAAACATCTGCCAACTGTATGAGACTGAAACAGAGCAGTAAAGTTGCAGCTTTAAAACCGAAATGGTAAAACTCAGAACTGCAAAAAGAAACTGCTAAAAAAGCTCCATATAACTAAAGTGGTGGATCTCTTACATGCTATAAACAGCTATAAAAATATCGATATTAGCAGCTTTAACTACCAGTTGGCACCTTAAAGCACCTTCCTACACAAATTATACTGCACCCCCTCAAATCCTGGCCCTCTCCCTGAGTATTTATGTTCCCTTGGATTTTAGATTGGACCCAGGAGGCTTCGCTGGGGCTACGACTAATGGTGAAATGCACGTCTGAGGGTTTGGGCTTCATGGCACCTGCCAACAAACACAGTCCTCTTCAGGGCAAGGGGCCCGGCTCGCTGCACAGTTTTCTGCCTTGGTTTAACTGGAGCTAATGGCTCCATAAATGGAAAGAGCTGTTTGTTGTGCGAACTTGTCATTATTCCCATCTTCGGGCGGCGGTCTCCATGGGGGAGGCCGCATGGAGGAATCCCCTCACACGCACACGCTCTCCCCCCTCAGACATTTGAAGGTCGGCTCCCGTCACATCTAATCTCTTGCGCAGTTTTCGTTTATGACGAGGGAGAGGACCCGACATGGCTGTTAGTGAAACGGGTTTATCCCTGCGGGTCCGTGCTAGGCGTGCTGTGACTCGCTGTCACATGAATAGAGGGGATATGTTCACTGGATACAGTCACACAGAATAAAGGCCTTCTTCCCACTGAGGCCTATTTGGAATTTACTTCATATCTAGGCTGAGAAACTGCACACAGAATAAACATACACACAGATCCGCCACAACGTTAAAACCAGATACTGGTTTTACGGTGGTGTATCAATGTAAATATATAAAATTATATATACTGCTCATATATGCTGCTAATACTGCTCAGTTAAATATGAATAATCCAATGTGAAAATGCACTACAGATGTTAACGGATAAATAATAGATAGAAGTAGGTTCAATGCAATATTCTTAAATATTAATGTATAAGTGTCGCCTTCATATGACATAAAAACATTAAAATGTTGCTCTGAATAAATTAAATATGACATATTAATTAAAAAGTTTTTAATTGTTGATTTTTAAAGGTGCTACGTGTACATTTTTTTGCTATCGCTACATAGCCAACATTAGTATTGGCAGCTGTTTACATTCATTTATATGGCAGATGATAAAAGTGAGGCAAATTTTGGTTCAGTGTCTTGCCCAAGGACACTTCAGCAGAGAAACAGTAACAATAGGGTTTTAATTTCTGGCTTGTGTCCAATGTTGTCATTTCGTAAAAACTCACCTGGAAAACCTTCACTTAGCAGGTTCTCCTTCTCTCAATTAGCCAGACTACTACATTAAACCAATCAGTGTTCAGTATTGTGAAATGTTCAATGCAGCAAGTTTAAATATTTCAAAATAAAATATTAATATTATCCAAATATCCAGATATAAACATTAAAATGATCAAAGAAATTAATTTTGCATAGTGGTAGCGTGTCCATGCCTCCTCGGCCTGGTTAAAAAAATCAGCTCAGTAATAATTAACAGGAACCTTATCTGGCTCCAGTGAGGTTGTGGGGTACGTCTCCATGACGACGACCCCCCCAGCTCGTAAAACACATGACATATTACACACACCTCCTGTTGGTTTCAGACTGAGTCTGTGGAGGAGCGAGTGTGTGCAGCATGCACAGGTCCTACCAGCCATTAAAGCCTGTCACCAACCGCTACCTGCAGCAGCAATGGGACCAGAACAACTACGCCAACCACCGCAGGAAGGTAATTGGGTTGGAGGCGGGGGGGGGGGGGCACTGGTCTCACAGGGCAGGTGGAGGCTCTGACTTCCATCAGAGATGGAGTCAAGAATGACCAATCTGCAGTTGGACCCGAGGGCTGATGATGGGGTGGAGGTTTGGAGATGAAGCACGGCTGATGTTATGGGTGGAGATGGATTTGTTTTGCTGTGGCTGAGGATTGGTTGGTTTGAGATGGAGGGTTACTTGATACTGGACTTGAAGGCTGGAGGGAGATGAATCGGTTATAGTGATGGATTTGTGTGTTTAAATAACAAACTGATGAAGAACTGGCGGTTTCAAGGGTTAGAATTGTCAGATTGTCATACATGGGACGATTTCATAGCTGATACCTGATGATTGAAAAGCTACCTTAAAGCCGTGTTCATTCATTGTTCAGCCACTTGGGGGCATTGGAGAAAACTACGAACAACCTTCTTTGTAGGATTTTTTCACTGAAATCAGCTGCTCGCTGACGATGGAGGCAAAGAGTTACAGTCAACCAAAACAGTAAAGTTAAAAAAGGAGCTAAAAGACACTAAATGCATCGTAGGGGATCTTCTGCGTAGAATCGATGCCAGTGATACGTTGTGACCCACATCCCAGCCTTTGTTATAACCTAGTTGATATGATGACATGCACCTCTGTAGAAATGTAACCATGTTCTGCAGAGATGCAAACAACAACTGTGATTGGTCCTTGTGCTTTTACTGGGGCGACATTTTGAAGGCAGGAACTTTAGTGTAGAGTATTTCTGCCAGTTTTACTTAAGGAAAAGGTCTGAGTGCTTCTTTCATCACTGGTTACAAACACTTTATTAGAAACTGAAGAAGATGTTCTAAACTCTGTACTTTTTTCTTTTTTACACGGAAGATTTTGTTAAATTATCCATATAAATAGTCGACTGATTGCCTCATCCTGTTATGGTGGAAAAAGAAAAGACAACACTCTTCCTATTGGCTCGCAGACCTGAAGGTTCCCAGACATGGGGTCCAGTATTGGACCCTCTTGGCTTTTTGGCTTTTTATGGTGAATGAACATGAACTAAATCTGTTCAGTGTTTCAATTCGTGAAAAACAATACACTAAACACACACATCCGGCCACCTGAGTTGATTATAATGTTGGGAATCTTGAAATTGGGAGCTGAACTGAAAAACCTGAGTCTACATATTCTTTGCAGATTTAGCAGGTTTGAGTAGCTACAGGCTCATGTTAGGCCACACCCACGTTATACTTACCTGTGTTCACCTGTCCAGGTGAGTTCCGCCCTGCCCGTGGTGGACACCAAAGGCACGAGGACACCAGCTCACATCCAACTTAAACTAAAGAAACTACAGGTCATCGCACACACACACAATCACACACACACACACACACACAAATATGCACACACACATGCCAAAGTTTTTAAAGATTTTTTTTTTTTAATCCTGTCAGTGTCAGCCAGGCATAACAATGTGGAATTTAACGCTTTCAAGTTTAAAATGTAAAACTTTAGCTGTAGTGTCAATCAACCCAACAATCTTCATAAAAATCAGTCGTTTGTTGGAGACGTCATGTTTGAGAGACAGCTCAGTGTTTTAACGCCTGCTTCCTGTGGCCCAGCTTCAGGATGAGCGGCTGTCGGTCGTTGACAGAGACAATCGCCTCCTCGCCTCCAGGCTGGCCGCCATCGTTGGCTCCAAGGGCCTGGTGGACCACCGGAACCAGTACCACCTGAGGAGGTAGGCTGGTCATGTGTTCTTATGAAGAAAAGAGACGTGGACGGGTCAGGCTATGTCATGACCTGGCCAGCTGGGTCATGTCGAGTCACTTCCTGTTATGTTGTGTCCTGTTCAAAACTGTAACATCACGTCACGTCACGTCACGTCACGTCACGTCACGTCACGTCACGTCACGTCACGTCACGTTATATTAAACCAATTCCTGAAAATCCTGATATGTTATGTCATGTTATGTTGTGTTATGTCATGTCATATAGTGTCATGGCTTCTAATGTCATGTGAGGTCTTGTTACCTTTTCTCATGTCGTGTAATGTTATGTTCTGACATATCTCACCCTGTTAAGCCAGGTGAGGTGAAAGCATATCATGTTAAATCATGTTATATCATATTATATCATTTTATATTAGGTCATGTTAAATCATGTTATATCATATTATATCATTTATATAAGGTCATCGTATATCATGTTATATCATATTATATCATTTATATAAGGTCATCGTATATCATGTTATATCATGTCATATCGTTTCATGTTCTAAAGTTACATGCAAAAGCAAAACAATCTCATATTTGGTTGATTTTAAAAAGTATTTGAAGTAAATGCTGCAGTGTTGATGCACTTTTACTTTTTATTTCATGAAAAAGTGTAGTATCACTCAAAGCCTTGGTCCAGCTCTGTTTGATCGCTGTCACCGGTTTTTCTTGTCTCAGTGTCGAAACCTCAAACACCGAGGTCTGTAATGCTGCTATAATGATGCCATAGCGTCTTGTTGCCTTTGAATAAATGATGTGGCCACTCCTGCTCTGTTGTGTTGCTGAGTTATTGATCTGATGCGGGTATGTGACAGTCTCTGGTATGTATCTTCCCTGGCACTGATCCAGACAGGAGCCGTGGAGCTTCTCTGAATTCAGCCGAGGTTTTGTCCTTCATTCTGTGACTGGTCTTTCATTCAACTCTGCTTCAACAATCAGGAACTAAACAACAAACATCTGTAAAACAACTCCTGATTAGTAAAAAAAAATGTTTCTGTAGGTGCAGTGAAGAAAATCCACTAAAATTTCACTCTTTTATATTTCTTCTGCACATTATTTCTTTTTTCTTTCATTCATTCTTTTTATAGAGTTTTCACAAGTATTTGTGTGTGTATGATTTACATGTATTTTTAACTAACATATGCAAACTGATTTTTCTGAGCTGAACTTTGCTTCATTTTAACATCAGTTGTCGTTTTCTTAAATTTTCTGGTGGTTTCTAGGGTCGAGCATCAGATTTATTTAGAGGAGACCATGTGGTTTTTAATCAAGCACCCCATAGTATATCACAGATCATATTTGTATATAATGCATGGAAAACATAATTTGGATGTTTTCACCAAGCTAACCACGTGTCTGCAACTACAGCATTTGAATGTGATGGGACATTTAGCTCACTGTACATTTAGCTCACCGCAGCTAACATCATTAGCCCCATTATCATATAGGCAGATACTTATTAGACTAAAGAATTGACAAACTCCAGCTTTCTGCTGTAATGTGATGTAATTTTTTCTAGTATGCAATGGGTTTTGTTATCATATACTGATATTAAAGCTGCATTAATTGATTTTTGGCCAAATGGGACCAGAGGCACTGTTACTTACATTTGCTTAAAAAGAAATATTAGCAAACACCTGCCTATTTGCACATCTTGTAGAAGTGGATTGTTGTTTAATTAGAGCAGTGTTTGTGTCCACCTGATGGACACAGACAACGAAGTCTCGCAGGGACAATGCAGGGGGAAGTTTTGTTGGGGACGGACAGATCCATGAATCTAAGTCCTCTCAGAGGTCAATAACACAGACCCTGTTTTTATCCAGGTACCTCTGTGTTGGCACCTTTGCTGCATTTTTTCAGACAGGGCCTCTGGTTGTCTCCACATGAAGTCCAATACTCCCTCTCTTTTATCTCTGGTTTTGGTCTTCTCCACCAGCCTCTGAGGTGAAACCTCTGGCTCTTTAGCTGCTAAACTCTCCACAATGTTCACCAGCTGGTCTCTGACTGGGTCTGGTAGTCGACATTGGTTGTTTACAGATATTTCTCTGGAAAACAGCTGCCTGAAATTTCATGCAGATGCTATATTTGCAATAGATGGTAGATGTACATATGGAGAACCAAAACTATGAGCTAAAACAGGCTAAAAGGCACCATAGGGAGCTGCACACCCACCCTCTGAGGGTTTTTTTCTTTTTGACTGACTTCATCACTTTCTACTGGTCATTTGATTTATTATTTGACAAAAAGTATTGATTGATATTGCTGTTGTAAACATTTACAGGCTTTTGTTGCACTGCAGGCCTCATGTTATCATTGAGTTTAAACAGACAATAAATGGAGGACGTGTGTCACAGTGCATTTCCCTTAAATGTGTGTGTGTATCTCAGCATGCTTCGCCTCCTCCATTTCTCTTCTCCTCTTTTCGTCTTCAGCCTGAACGCTGACAGGAGGAGGGAGGAGCTTCTGCTGGTCGGCCGTCAGAACCAGGCCATTTACCAACGGATCACGTCCCGCCAGTCGGAGTACCGCCGGCAACTGTGGCTGGATGACTGGGAGAGGGTGGAGCGCCGGCGGGACGACATCTCCCAGTACCCCCGAGGGCTGGCAGGTAAACCGGTGAGTCCAGACAGGAAGTTATTATGTGACAATAACTCTAATATGTAAGGTGCTGAAACAATGCAAAAAAAAAAACCCAAAACGATAAAAATCGGCCACTGACCTTTCTGTGTTTTCTGTCTTTTTTTATTAAAATGTTTTCTGAATCTTTAGAAGAAACTCATCATTAAACTTCAATCCATCAAAAAATCCATCAAAAAACATTTCTACATTAAGATTTTCTTCTTTGCAACAAAAGGCCTGTGAGAAAAGAAAATGGAGAGAATCCATCCACAACCTTGACTTGTCTCTGTACTTGTTTGTCGGATCATAGTGTTACGGTCTAGACAGAACTGGCTCAGGATCAGCTGGAACCTTCCCCTAGTTATGCTGCTATAGGCCCAGACTGCTGGGGGACTTCCGATGATGCACTAGACTCCTCTCTCCACCTCTCCACTCTCCTCTCTCCACCTCTTTGTCTCCTCTCTCCTCCTCTTCCTCTCCTCTTTCCTCCTCTTCCTCTTCTCTCTCCTCCTCTTCCTCTCCTCTCTTCACCTCTTCGTCTCCTCTCTGCTCCTCTTCCTCTCCTCTTTGGATCAGAGTCTGGATAAAGGACTGTAGAACCACCTACTGGCCCATGATCCAGATAAACACCCACTGCTTCAATTATTATGACTATGATTATCTTTTATTATTATTGTTATTATTATTATTATTATTATAAATCTTTGTGTGGAACCTGTTTTTTGCCATCTTTCTCTTTCTCCATCTCTACCCAGTTGGTTGAGGCAGATGCCCCCCCCGCCATGAACCAGCTCTTTATGAAATTTGGCCTGTGATAACTCCTGTCATGTTTTGGAGCCAGATAAATAAAACTGAACTGATTTCACAACCCTGAAGAAGAACTTGTGTAATCGATGCTGTGTGTTTGTATGTGTGTGTGTGTATGTGTGTGTGTGTGTGTGTGTGTGTGTGTGTGTGTGTGTGTGTGTGTGTGTGTGCGTGTGCCTGTGTGTGTCTGCAGAGGTCACGCAGGAAGGTGAAATTTGCAGCTGTGGATGACGGTGAGAGGTCGATGAGCTGCACACAGACTGACACCGACAACACCGACAGATAAAACCCGACACACACACAGACACACACACACACACACACACACACACACACACACACACACAGACACACACACACACACACACACACACACACACACACACACACACACACACACAGACACGCCGACAAGCTGGAGTAGCCGCCACCACCTACCACACATGTCTGTCTGTATTTCTGAGGACCCTCTTCTTCTTCTTCTTCTCCCTCTAATATATTTTCAAATGTAACAACAAACTCCACATAAAAACAAGACATAAACACCCAAAAAATGCTTAAACACAGAGGAACCTGCCCCCCTTTCCCCCTTTGTTAATTAATAGTTGCTGCACTTCAATTTCTTTGGTATAAGCATATACTGCATGTACTGTACTTATATATATATGTGACAGAATTTCCACTTTTATCATTCTGTGTCACTGATCCATGTTTCCTGGCTGATGTTTGTCTGACTATAGTCAAACAGTAATAAAAACTTATCTACAAGTAGTAAACTGATAATCCCAGTAATTCAGGGACGATAGGGGGGCGGGACAAGTGCAGCAGAGGCGGACGAAGTCCGTCTTAATGGAGACCGAGCCAGCGCCCACAGGGACAGAGCATGGCCGGACCTAAAGTGGCCCCCCCACTAAGGAATGTCGCCACCTTCCCTCTGGCACCAGCTCAGGACAAACCTCCCTTTCTCTCTCCAACCCAAATGTCTCTTCCCCATCCGTCCAGCTCTTTTGTTTTTTCTGGTGTGTAATGAACATTACAGCTTCAAACCACAGTGTTTATTTGTTTGACTGTTTGTTTGTTTGTGGACTTTTAATTGCTGTGGTGTTTTGTGGTTTATGTTTATTTGAGTGTAATAAAATCTCAGACTCTCCGTCGTTCATCATGAGAATCTGAATAAAGGTTTGATTACATCCTGGTTGCTGGTAACTTTTATCACAATTGACTCCCACGTCATCCTGATGCTGTTTCTCAAACCCTGTCAACCACCTGTGTGACTTTATCCAGTACATTTTCCAGTGTTCATGTCCTTTACACAATATATATCAAGGAAATATGAGCATATAAATGTCTCCACTGGGGGGCAGTAGACCCCCGTCCCTGCTCGGTGGCGTCTCCCCTCTGGTCTTAAAGGGGGGGGCTGATCAGTTGGTTTCTATTAAACACAGAGGTCTAGAAAACGTGCACACACACACACACACACACATACGGATTAAGGAGCTCTTGTGCTGTTATATCCCATTCACAACATTTATTCAGTTTGATGTTTAACATATGGATTAAACGCACAGTCAAAACATGTGTCATAAAAAAAAAATCTGTCTGAAGAAATAAGCTCATACTTTTGTTGTTTCTAACTGTTGCAGCATCCTGAGTGTGAGGAGCTGCTGCTTTTTCAGCCTTCAAGAGATTATGATGGCACCCCCCCCCTTTTTTTTTAGTTCTACTGACCAAAGGTTTGATTAATTGAGAGGGTTACATGCAGATTAATCATCAGTGAAACTGATTAGTCGTTGCAGCTGTGGCGGCGACATCACCACAGGTAATTCGTCCTTCAGCTCCAGCCGCTTTTCCAGCTCTGACCTGCCTCACGTTGAGACTGGGAGCAGACCAGCACGACCACAGGCTGATGCTGATGCTGAACAATAACTGATAATAACTGAGCATCTCGACCAACTGAGCTGCTGCCGACCTAAAATATATATTCAGTAAAGACCCTCAGTGCTCCAGCAGAACTTTATTCATCTCCCACTAACAGCCACAAACAGCAGGTGGAGACACTTGCTGCTTCCAACCTTTCATCTGTTCTTGTTCTTCAGCTATACTGAGTTTTACCGGCAGATTAAACCGAGGTCCCAGCCTCCAAGTCCAGGTCCTCTGTGAGCCACAAAACACCTCTTCTGGGCCCAAGTAGAAAGAGGAGGCCGTGGTTTCACTGTTTGTATCCGAAATACCCCTGAAGCACCAGGAAGCCTTGTTGATTTATTCAAAGAAATCTTGTCTAAATGTACAGTCACTAATCTGAGATTCACATTAATCTTTTCAGAGGTTTTTCTGGCAGCATCGTTTCATCAAGCCGCACAGAATAAAACCTTAAATATTTAGCTGTCACTTCACAAAGAACTGGTGGCTGTAGATAAAAGCTCCAACCAGCGATAAACAAATATAACTGATTTCTCACATTGTTTTGCTGTGACCTCGCCTCATGAGGAGGAAGAGCAGCAACAGAGGCAGTAAATTAAATGGATCACGTCTCATCTCTGAGTCCGGGAATTGCTGCAAGGACCATCTGGCCAGAGGTCAACATTAATGAGGGGGATCACTGATGATTCAGCGCGACTGGGTCCGGTGAACCAACAGCGGAGATGGCCTGTGATGCTGTCAGCCCGTCCCGATGCCAAGCTCCGCCGGGAGCCTCCCCAGGCCCAGACACTGGTCCATCTGGGGCCAGTTAACCGGCGTCTGTAACTGTAAACCAGTCCGGCTCTGCTCCGGATTCACAACGGTGACTTTCGGTCTTGTCTAAACGAAAACGAATTTTATGCATTTTTCTTCTTGAACCATAATTAAGCAGAGTAGACGGCAGTGTTCGTCCTTCTCTGCTTTATAACCGTTGACTTTATTAAAATGGGGGGGGCAGACCTGACCCACCAGTTGTGCCAAACAGCTTCATTAGGGTGGGGCTTTTCACAGCCTGAATCTTTATTCCAAACAAAGTAAATGGAATTGAAGTGAAAACTTAAACCGCCTTTGTGATCAGGAAGAACCAGTTTATTATATAATAAACTACAACTAAATAAGACTTAACTGGAACCATGTTTTATGGTGCTAGAAGGTTCCGTTCAAATGGCTCAGTCTATCCAATAACTATGGTAATGTAGCTGGCTGGGTCCAGTCTATCACCAGTGTCAGACCACTGTTAAAAGGGTGAAATGCATCAGGCTAGAGCTGCAAAATCAGAATTTAAAACTTTCACCACTGTTATTCTGACAGGACCTGAAGACTGGGTCCAGTCTCTCAGCGACGGGGAAGATAAGAGCTGCAGCATCTACAGCATTAATGCTGCAACCCCCCCGAGGCTGAGACTCGACTAAGAGACAACCTGGGGGAGCCAACATATGCTTTGCACTGGCCTTCAATCCTCAACTGTATGGTCCAGTGTCAGTTTGTCAATTCTGGGCTCAGTCCTTCGTCTCTGGAGTGCGGCACCTTCCTCTTCTCTTTCTTCACGTCAGCTCTGTGATCGTCTCAGGGAGCTGGTTGAGGCCTTCGGAATCTGTCTGATCACCTGGGTCCTTGGTCGTCTCTTTGGATTGTCCACTGATTACACAGACCCACATAAAACCGGACTTCAGGGCGCTCGGTTTGGTTCAGGCTCCCACTTCACAGGGAACTTGTGCTGGTTTGGCAGCTTGTTGTTCTTTCAGTTGATCCAAAGATTTCACAGGAGTTATGTCCACATGGTGCTGGGATCGGATCAGGGGACACACTGGGACCGGATCAGGGGACTGATAACAATACTGAATGTCTTGTCCATCTCCAGTGTTTAACTGCCTCTGACTGAATCCTTTAATTTTTTTTTTAAAAACACATTTCAGGCCTTTTAGTTTCAATGTGATTAGGATGAATTTGATTAGGTGAAAAGAGCTCACACTGTTAAAAACACACATAAGTAATGAGCTGAATTCTGAGTCCAGAGTTCAGCTCATTATTTGGCCTTTAACTCTCATTGATATCAACTGATCAGCTGTGTGTGTGTGTGTGTGTGTGTGTGTGTGTGTGTGTAGGTATGTATGTGTCAGGTGATTGGCTGCAGGTTTGCATGTGGGTGCAGAGGTCACTTGATGTCACAGGATGGAGACACAAGGAGAAAACTGTTTGACCAGTCGTGAGGGTAATGAGTGGTGGACTGATACCAGATCAGATATAAAACAGCTTTAGGAGACTTTAATACTGCACTATACATTTCTGTAACTATCAGGACCACTCATATTATTAATTACTCATGTCTTGGTATTTATTTGACTGTCATTAATACAGGAAACAGATATGGGGTCAGAGAACACAGATAACGGCTGTGAAGAGACAGGTTTTTAAATTAAATATATTTGTGCCGTTTTCCCTGCATTTAGCTAAACTTGTTTAGTGTTGGAAAATTAAAACTTTTCCGTTCAGTGGTTTTCATTGCAGCAGCTTTACTCTCAGCCTCCCCCTGGTTATTCGTGTCGTGGTTAAAATGATCTCAGAGCAGTTTATTCTCTTGGCTGTCTCTGTATTTTTGTCACTTTTTTGTCTTCACTTTGTTTGCAACTGCAACTGATATGACCTGACTTACTGATGACAGGAATCTATCATTTCTACTTTTCCTATACACTTATCATCACAATACTTTTTTTAAACACTATTTTGTTTGAGTGGTTAAATCTTCAAAATTTGCCTTTTTTCTAGAATAATTCCAGACTAACTTCCTCACTAAAAAAATACCTGAAATTGTTTCAGTAAGGCCAGTTTGAAGCTTCTGAATAGAAATATTTTCACAAAAAGTGAAAATATGCTTGAATGATATGAGGGTGGTGTTGTATTTAAGAGGGAAAATAAGGATATTTATCCACAACAGGATATGAAGCAGTGATTTCATTTTATTTTCTGTTGTGGTTAATAAAAGTAAAATGACTGCTGGTTTGAACTCGTGTTTTCATTGTGCTAAAAAAGGTTATTATTGCAGTATTTTTATTTTCAATGACAGTTTTGAGAATACAGAGGAATGAGAGTTTCTGGTGTTTGTGTCCCACATTCTCAGAATGAGACTGTGTTTTTCTAAGAATGCATTAAATAAATGGAGAGCAAGTGTAAACGGGAGCTTTTATAATGTGAGATTAATGAATTCATATTTGTAAAGTTAATATCCTAACAGCAGCTGATCTACATGTATTAATCTCTATGGATTATTCTCTTGAAATGTGGATATTAGACAAATATAGAATCACATGTAGTTCACACAGTTCTTTTTCTGTCAGTCTCAGTTATAAACGGCGAACATGTGGACAAACATCTGCATGTGAAAGAACCAGTTAAAACCAGTCACCCTCCTCACCCCTGAAGGGGAGGACAGGTAATAGGACAAACAGGTGATAGGAGGACAGGTTATAGGAGAACAGGTGATGGGTTGAGAGGTGATGGGACAACAGATGATAGGAGAACAGGTGATGGGTTGACAGGTGATGGGAGGGCAGGTGATGGGAGGAAACGTGATAGGAGGACAGGTGATAGGATGACTGGTGATGGAGGGACAGGTGATGGAGGGACAAGTGATAGGAGAACAGGTGATGGGTTGACAGGTGATGGGAGGACAAATGATGGATTGGCTCTCCGATCTTCGGCCTGTCCCTCAGGCTCTATGTTCGTATGCGTGTTGCATTCACTGTCTGTGGGCCCGATTTAAAGGCTGTTTTGTCGTCTGTTTCACTTTAACTCGGCAGCTTTGACTCTGAGTTTCCACTTGTTGTTTCCAGCAGAGTGACGGCAGCCTGCCGCCGTCCAGCTCACAGTATCTTTTTATTGACGGGGAGGGAACGTGTGTGTGTGTGTGTGTGAGTCTGTATTAATGACACTGTGGAAACACATAATGTCTTGTCACAATGGTGCATTGTGGGGACTCATCTCATGCAGGGACTAAATCCTGGTCCCCAGAGGTTGAACCTTTAAAGTTTGACATTTTACTTAATCGTCTTCTCTCTCTTTCTCTGAGTCATATGTTTCAGGCTGATCTCATTTTTCTGGTCAGTTAAAACAAAGCTCCTGGTTAGTGTAGCTTAGCATAAAGACTGGAAACAGGGGGAAACTACTAGCATAGCTTATTCTAAAGACTGGAACCAGGCATAACAGCTAGCTTATCTTAGCATAGATACTGGAATGAGGGGGAAACAGCTGGTTTAGCTTTGCATAAAGACTGGAAAAAGGTGAGAATAGCTATCCTATCTAAGCATAAAGACTGGAAAGAGGAGGAAAGAGCTCACATTGCTTAGCATAAAGACTGGAAACAGCTAGCATAGCTTAGCATAAAGTCTGGAAAATGGGGGAAATTGCTAGAATAGCTTGTCATACAAACTGGAAACAACTAGCATAGCTTAGCATGAAAATTGGAAAAAGGAAGTAAATGCTAGAATAGCTTAGCATAAAGACTGGAAACATTTAGAAAAGCTTAGCATAAAGACTGGTAACAGGGAGGAAAACTAGCATAGCTTATCGTAAAGACTGGAAACAGCCAGTATAGCTTGGCATAAGACTGGGAAGAGGAGGAAACAACAAGCCTGGCTTGGTCTGAAGGAATCTATCTACCAGCCCCTTTTACAGCTCCATTACTAACATGTTTTATTTTGTCTTTTTGATCTGTATGAAAACTGAAGTGTATAAAGGAGATTCTGTGTTGGTTCTGAACCGTTATTATGCAACCAGCTCAGACCACTTGGCGGTCAGTGGTTGTAGTGGGTAAAAGCTAAAAATTATGATGATGAAATAACTAACAACACAACTGGCATCTTATATTAAGTCAGCTTTGGATTGACTTTAGACTCTAGGTTAGGCAAAACATGGCCCGATCATCATAAAAGTTTTTCATTTAAATTTATTTAATTTATTTCTGTCCTATCGCCTCCGATCTTCTGTTTTATCAGTATAATCAAGCAAACTCAAAACCAGTTTCGATATTGAAAATTGTGAAATAGATATCATCAGATAAAATACACTTTGAGATAATATTACATAAAATGATGAAAGTTTCAAGCTGTTCATCACCGAGATATGACAGAATAATTAATCAAACTCTAATGTATTTACCAAAGCTAAGTTGTCAGCCGCAACCATCAGATGACAGAAGGGGTCAGTTTGACTGAATTGGTGTAAAACAGACATGTAGTACAAAAAGTGTCTCGATCAAAAAAACCCAACTTTTACCTGCAGGATTACATAAACAGTAGCTCAACAGGGAGGAAAACTGCTCAGTTTAAGCATCGCTAATCAAAGCATTTAGAGCCATCTGACAAAATAGACGACAAAACCTGATTAAGTGGAAATAACTCAGACTGGCCGTCAGAACCTGAACCTGTATGATGGAAACATTGTCCCTGAGAGTTCAGAGTTTCTGTCCAGTGAAATAAAAAGCTGGAATAAAGAAGAGGAAAAGCAGTTCAGGGACCAGCAGCTCCTCATAACTCGTGGTTCCATAGTCCAGTTATTCACTCAAGTTTGTAAATGTACAAATATCCTAAATGAATATACCACCACAAAAAGAGTTTATGGCTGGGTACCTGTTACTCAGGAATCCCGGCACTCCTCACCAACCTCCTCCTCAGGATTATTGGACAGATGTTTACATCTGGTCTTCGGTGTGTTCACACACAGACACACAGACACACACACACACACACACACACACAGACACACAGACACACACACACACACACAGACACACACACACACACACACACACAAATGGAGGCATTTCCTGTTTGTGCAGTGATCTGGACATTAAAGCTCCTGTTTCAAAAAGGGAAGGTGAAGTTAAAAGCTCTTTAAAAAAACAGAGATCAGTGTGTGTGTGTGTGTGTGTGTGTGTGTGCGCAGACACATGAGGCAGGAGGAGGTGTGTTTACTGTGCTCCTCCTCCTCCTCCTCCTCCTCCCTTCCTCTTACCCCTCTCCCCTTCACACATTCATACAGCAGAGTTCAGAATCAACCCTCCATCAACACACAAACACACACACACATACACACACTCTCACACTCCGTCTTTCTACCTTCACTACCTCTTTTTCCAAACACACACTCATGGATTATTACCACCTTCTGCTGCTGTGGACTTGCAGCCTTCTGCCAGGTGAGCAGGCAAACGAGCAACACACAACACAGCACGGATCAGAGAGAGAGAGAATGAGAGAGAGGGGTGACAGGATGGGTGTGTTCATGTCTGGCACACAGGTGGTGCTGATAATGGTTGTTGCATCGATGTCAGTTTAAAGTCTCTTGATTAGAGCTTCTTATTGGACCACCTGTTGCTGTGGCAATAGATTGATTACAGTAGGGAGATTACTGTTTGTGTGTGTTGCGGTGCAGATCCAACTCTGTGACTTTAAATGTGCACGGAGGTTGACATCTGCACCTGAAAAGATGAATTATTGGACCTTGAGGTTCTGATTCTGTACTGGGCCTGTTAAAGGGACATGGTGCATTAGACAGAAATATCCAATTTCATTTCGAACCTCCATCTCTTTTAATCAGGACTTTTTCTGTTTAAAAATTGCAAACCTGTCGTTGCCAGGATGGTTTCTCCTGCAGCACCTGGACCTTTCTGAAGGCAATGCCTCTCTTTGAAGTCAGGTCCTTCATCCAGTACTTGGACCCCACATCCACCAGATTTGTCTTGTTTTGATTTTTTGTGTCCCCTCGGAGGTTTGGTCTTTTCTCGGGTTTCCAGTTCTTGGACAGTGGCTGTGGATCTGAGCTCATAGGGCATTTTTTTTTTCTCTTTTCCTCTGGACAGATCGATAAAGCAGAACATGACGATTTATTCAAAGGAATCTTGAGCTTTTTTAAGCAGTCATTATCCCAGATAAGACTTTGTAGTACGAGTTTAAAGCCCCGACTCTGACTTGACCAGTCTTTGTCGTCAGTGCCGGTGGAGCCGCTGTCACTCTCAGTGCTGCACTGGGTTGTTTTGAGGGGTCAGGTGGAGGCTGAAAGCAGGTGGAAAAGAAAAAGTAAAGCTTCTCAGTCAAATAGCACAGGTGAACAACGTCCAGGGTTCCTTTGGCACCGTTTGGGGGGGGGGGGGGGGGTCCAGTCAGAAAAGAATTCTTAAGTAACAGTAAAAGTCCAGAGGTCATTTTTCCCAGTGTTCATTACACCTGACAGGATGAGAGTGTCGCAGGTTGAGCAACGTGCCAACAAGCCTGAAAGTTTATTCTTAACCTTGGAGCCAATGGGTGACAAACCAATCTCAATTGAAGGTCCACTTACTTTGTTCTGGAACTTTCAGCCATGTCACATTGTCTCAGTGACGTTTCACCGGCTTCTTCGGCTCAGCTCAGTCGGAACACGAGGATGACTTTGCTTGTCTTGGACATTTATCACTCATGTGTTGGAGAAGGTTTGTCCTAACGGGTGGAGCCAGAATAGAGGTGATGTCCACCTCCGTGGAGTAGAGACATGCTCAGGAAATCACACAGAAAAGCTTGTATAGAGTATAGAGAAAACGGAGAGGGTTCATCCTCTGAGGAGCAGGAGTGTGTTCAGTTAATGTAATGGAAATCTGGGAATTTAGATCCCAATGTGTCTAAAATGAACAAGGTTGCATGATGTGTTGTCGGACATGTCTGAAACCAAATGTGTTTATAGCTTTTTCAAACTTTTGAAGTTTTCATATCATTCTTGAAATACACGAGTGTGCAGCAGTAAGTGAACCATCATAGAGTAAATGGACTCCGTTGCTGTAGTCTGACTGATACAGGGGTTTTTGATGCTGATTCTGATGCTGATATTTGAGAGTTTAAAAAAAAATCCAAATGATTATATATCAGCCCATGTTGTTTTTTCTTGACATGGTTTGTTGCACATTTGTTTTTCCCATAACTGTGAACAGGAAATATTCAGTACAGGATATTTTTCAAGTGAAAAATAAAACTTGTGACTAATGAACTGATGAACTAGTGAACAGCACAGAGATCAGCCACAACACTGAAGCCAGTTGCCGATTTAATTTGCTGAATGGTGCCGACCGACCCCCAGAAACATTCCTATTGGTGTAAATGGTTTGCACCAACCAGATTACAATGCTTCCTGTGTCTTATCTGCTAGTTCCAGGGGAAAACATTAGTAATGCATCCTCTGAAGATTGCGAATATTCACACCAAACTTAATGGAAATTCCCACTATATTTTATTCACACAGCCTTTGAATGAGATTTCCCCTTTGCCCAGGTGGAAATTGTATTTGAAAGTTTGACAATGACCTGATGGTGGTAGGAGAAAGGTCTTTGGGGGTCACCTCAGTCATTAGGAGTCATCCTCTTGCAACCATTATTTCTGTACCACATTTCATGACAATCTGCTAAATAGTTGTTGTAATAACTCAGGACAGAAGTGGTGGGCGGGCAGATGACATCTCCATCCTCTCACAAAGTAAATTCATAAAATCCCACCGCTTTATTCCCTGCGGATGACCTCAGAGGCCATTTTTCCGGTTTCCCTCTGATTAAATTGCGTTTCCATACATCGAGGCTCAGGTATTACGATCCCACAGGCCTCCCAATTGAATCTGGGCAGAGTTTGGTGTGATGGTTTCAGCCCGTGGGGCAGTGAGCTCCCGCCGCGAGGCGATGGCCATTTCTCCCAGAGCTAAGAGGGTGAAATGGTTTTTATGGCGCTGTGGCTTTTAGGCTAATCGTTTAACTCGCACAGCAACACATCAGTCGTGATATTGTTGTTGTTGTTGTTGTTGCTGCTTGTCAGTTTGCGGTAGCTAAAAAGACTCAGGAAGGGATCAGTTACCACCTGCCTGGCTTGGGCTAAAACACGCAACCTCCTACCCTGCACTCCAATACTGATGCCTAGTGAATGTTGTGTTTGATTTAACCTCCTTGGAGTCCTAGATGGGTGGAGTCAATCACATCTGGAAACAGATTTATCCTGGCAGGTTGTGAGTCCCAGTAAATTGTCTCAAAAAGCGCCCGGGATTTGTTGAATATTTCTGACACTCCGTGTCCACTCTCTCTGGTATTAAACTGTACCCATGTGTCACCTCACTACAACAAAACAAAGCATAATAGAAATATTATTTGGCTTTTCCGCTGCTGGCTTGTCATCACAGCAGCACTTCATAGAAACCACAGACACGCACAGTGGTTTTATTTTATTAGTAATGAAGAAGAAGCTCTGCTCCAGGCAAAGAACACTTTGAAAATTTGTCTGATGCATAAAAACCTTTTATATAACTAAAGAAAATAGAGCGACGGCTTGACTTTTTTCAGAAGGTTCTGGGGTAACACAGTGTACGCTGGATGATGAGCAAGCCAACCCTTGATACGTGTCATCTTATGTAAGGACAAACTTTCACACCAAATTTCATTCAAAAAAAGTTGGAATTTAATGTTTCCTTGCCCACTGGGAAAGCTGCACTTGATTGATCTGCAGAATGATTTTAAATGTCCGGATTTTTAAATGAAGTTTGGCACGTATGCGGATGGAAGCAGTCAATGCCTGCAGCTTCTGCTCCGATACAAAATCTGACTGGTCAGAAAAAACCCTGCGCAGGCTGTCAGGGCCTTGACTGCCGACCTCTGCTGCCCATGAGGAGAGGTGAAGGGTCATCTGACTCTGGTCGACGCAAGCATCAGGCTTCGGGGATGCTGAGCCAGTAGAGCCGTCTGCCTGCCTGCTGGAGGAAGTGACACAGACGCCATTTGGCTGCAAGAGCTTGACAAGAGCTCTCTTCACTAAATCAATCCCATCTTTGACCTGTTAAGACTCATTTCCCGCTCATGCATTTGATCTTGTAAAAAACAGCACAGACCTTATTTCTCCTCTAACAAAAATATTCTCCCTTTTGCTGCAGTAGCTACAGCTGGATAATAATCTGTTTACATGTAAGAGAGTGGCTAAGACTCATTGGAATAATCACAATGAACATATACAGTCAGAAAAAGTGTCTGATCGCTGGTGTAAAAAAATTTCAGAAATGTGTCACTGTTCCCAGCAAGGATCATCCAGATCAGTCAGATCATCCAGTGGCAGCAAAAGGAGACTGTCAGACTTGGATCTGGCTCTTGTATTGTCGCTCTGCCAAGTCTCATTTTGACTTGTGCCAACAGCTCCAATAAATCGAACTGGTCCTTGGCTCAGCTCAGACAGGAGCGAATTCCTTTCAGCCAAGAGGAAACAAACACAACTTAAAGGCCGAGACAATTTACCCATTATTCCTCTCTTTTCAAGTGCCTCTCATTTTGTCCTCGCCAGCCAAATTCATCATCGCTGCCTTGGCAAGCAAACAAACCCAAGCGGCCCGCTGAGTTTTCCAAGCCCTCTGCTCATTTACACAGCTGGAGGTGAAAAAGTGGGGCACTCGGAGGAAATACTTCAGCAGACAGACAACAATCACGGGGTCGAAAGGTCATGACGGGGTCAGAGGATCAAAGAATGGGAAGAGATTTGTTCCCTGCTCGAGGAAGCAGAAGCAATTTCGGCAATGATGATTAAAGCTGTCATGTTTAGTTTACGGGAGAAAAAGAATAATCTGTTAAGATCCTGAGATGAGATCAAATGAGATGAGATGAGATTAAAATGGACCAGAATACAGAGGAAAATAAACCCAGATGAGATTCTCAGAGACTAGACTAGACTAGAAGAGACTACACTGAAACAGCTGGCGCACTATTAGCTTTTCAAGTGCCTCTCATTTTTGTCCAAGCCAACACCAGATGAGATAAACTAAAATAATTTAAAGTTAAATGAGAAGACCTGAGCTGAGAAAAAAAATTAGATGACATTTGAAAGTGTTAATTGAAATAAACTGAGATAAGAGAGATGAGATGGGATACAATGAGATGATATTAGGGAAGGTGATCTTTGAGATATCAGATTGAAATACATCTAATTAAATAAGACCGGTAGAAATTACAGTATAGATTATCCAAAAAGACGAGATGAGATGAAATGAGATGACATTACAAAAAAGAAGATGACATAAAACGAAACAAGAACAGGGAAAATGAGATTATATGAGTTGTTTTGAATGAGATTAGATTAGAAGGGATGAGTTGACATGAGAAAGGAAGAAATGTGATCAGATCATCATCAGATGACAAGAGATGAAATTCACTGTAATAAAATCGGATGAGATTAAAGGGGATAAATTAGCATGAGAATACAAAATTTGAGATGAGTTCAACTGAATTTGAACTAAATGAGATTAGATGAGTTGTCACTAGAAAACATGATGAAATGAAATACACTGGGTTGACAAGGTTAACTAGGTTTACACGAGACATGATAAAATGATGGTAGACTGAGGTAGATTAGACAGTGTGGTAAGATTTGATGGGGAAAAAACAAGATAAAAATGAAAAAACTGAGATAAAATGAGATAGATTAGGTAAAATTGATCTAGTCATATTAATTAGGTCATTACGGAGATGATATAGGAAATTCCTCTAATGAATCTGGAAAATATAAGAAGGGATGAGGTGAGATGTAAATGAAATGAGATGACATGAGATTAGACTAAGCAAAGAGAGAAAAACCGAGGGAAACTTCTTTTGAAATTTTTGAAAGATGAGATGAAATGAGATGAGACAAGTTGAGGTCATGGTGGCATCAGGTCAAGCAGGGTTCTCCAGACCTTCCCTCTTCCCAGCGACACCTTCCAGCTCCCCTTGGGGGACTCTGAGTTCTTTCCCCAGCCAGATGACATAAGTAGTCTCTCCGGCAGGAAACTCTCTACCGGGAAGCGCCCGTGAGGTATCCTGATACGATGCCCGAACCATCTAATCAGTTCTTTTGGGTCAGCACCGTATCATAACAGAGGTTACCTCAGGTCACTTTTCATAAAGAGCAGGTCTAGACCAGACTCTTTAGATTTATTATTTACAGGGACCCAACATTCCTCCATGATTGGTAAATTGAAAGCTTTCCCTCCTGGCCTCATATACAGTGTCCACATGTATCCCAGGAATAGATGAAAGAGATTATAATTTTTAGAAATGAAATGTGACATGTACCGTATTTTTCTGTATTATAGGAACTTCTCTCTTCAGCTGCTCTACATTGAGCTCTTACCTCAGAGAGAATGACAGTTTCTGGAGCGCCGCCGAGGAGCTGAAAAGAAAAAGCTGAGATAGTTGGAAGGTCACCAGAGCTCTGGGCACAAACCCACGAGAAAAGGAAAAATTAAGACGATCGTTCTCTATCAAAATCTGTTTTTTGACTTCTCTCTCGGCATCCTGCACAAATAGCCATTGACGCGACCTAAGAGAGGAGGAATGCCATGAATTTTCCTTGCTGATAATTGATGATTCTTATCATCATTCATTTGGATGATAAAGATTCAATTCAACCGATTGGAATTCCGTCGAAGGGAGGAAATCACCCCTTTCCTCCTTTTCCCGGCTGCTCACCATTTCCTGTCGTGGAAAAATAAAGTTGAAAAATGCAGCGTTGTTGTTTTCATCATCCTGTATTATCTCGTTTTTTTTTTTTTTTGGCTTTCCAGCCCCTCCATCCGTCCTCCTGTCCGCCGCACTCCCGATAAAGATTTTAATTGAAACCAGAGGAAGCCCCAGAGCTGGAGTCAGGAGATGAAGGACAGAGGAGGAGGAGGGAGGTGTATTAGTCTGGGGTGGATGAAGGGTTTCTGTTAACAGTGAGGAGCTCCTGTCCTCTGTGGATAAATTTCAACACTTCCACATGTCTCAGTTTTGGACGGACTCCATTAGTGTCAATTTCATGGTAAAAGTGACTCAAACTAAAGGGACGATGGTGTAACTGATGAAATTCTAATGGTGACGCCATTAATACATCATGTCTATGCTCTGACGCTTCAGTCGGGGTCAAGACAAACAGGTTGGTCCTTTTCATTCTGCAGATCTTTCTGGAAGCGGCATTTTGTTGTTGCTGTTTAACAAAAAACTGAACATCAGAACCTTTGTGGAGCAGGAGGATTCATACTGCTTTAGTTTTAGATAAGTGGAAATAATAAACTGGTAAATGAATGTATGCGTGTGTGTGTGTGTGTGTGTGTAACTAACTAACTAGGAAGGGATAAATAAACTAGGTTAGGCTAACTACCGAACTAACTGGAAAATGACGAGATACTGTGGTTGACTAACCAACAATCTCAGCTTGTTTGAAGGTGTTTACAATAATTTGTCCTCCCACACACACACGCATGCACACACATACCTGTGGACGAAAAGTCAGGACCACCTGTCTGTGATTTAGCATGTTCATTCCTTCTCTGTGGTGAAGTGGAGGAGAGACAGTCTGGATTCCAGGCCAGATGGGCTCTGAGAGGGAAGCTGAGGTCCAGGAGATCTTTCAGTGATGAAGTGCAATTTACTTTTAGCAGAAGCCAGTTTCCTTCAACTTTCCCTGTCGTTGTCTTCGCTTTGACTCTGTCCTACATTTCAAAGAGCCCCAGTAAAGAGACGTGAAGCTTTCCCATTCAACGGTGGCTTCATGTGTGGCTGGACAGAGTGAATGTGATAGAGTGATTGTGCAGGGATGTTTTTCCGAGACAAAGTGATCTGAATCTGTGTTGCTGCCACATTAGATTTCTTTGTTTGTTTCATGCTCTTGTAGGTGTAGAAAAGACTTTACTTTTTTTTTTTTTTAATTCTAAGTGAGCAGCTGGGAATCTAATCTAGACAAAGACAAAGAAAAATACCAAACAAGATCTGTCCTTAGTTAAGATTGGTTGTGACTGGTTATACTGGGCAGCTTCCGGTTTGCATGTTGGGCACTGGTGAATCTTCCCTTGAGAAATAAAGTTGCTGTACCAGCCTTTGTCATGTTATGTCAGCTGAGAGTTGAGATAACCGTCTTCTTCTGTGTTTCAGATCCTCAGCTCTGTTTCAACTTTGACACGAAGAACTTCAAGATCTTCTCTGGTTCTAAAGAAACCCAGTTTGGATAC
The DNA here is from genome assembly GCA_016859345.1 of Istiophorus platypterus. Classification (NCBI taxonomy): domain Eukaryota; kingdom Metazoa; phylum Chordata; class Actinopteri; order Istiophoriformes; family Istiophoridae; genus Istiophorus; species Istiophorus platypterus. The sequence goes on along the minus strand of CM029121.1, from coordinate 28,456,535 downwards.
ACAGTCCAGCAACATGAGGCAGGAGGACGTCAGTGGTGAGAATCCCAATTCAATCCTCCACCAGATCCAGAAACCAGTCTGCACTGGCCTATCTGCCTCTATAGAAACCAGTTTCATTTATAAAATTCAATCTTTACTGTTTTTCCACATCTTAGAATCAAGTCTGTGCTCTCATCTGTCGACATCTATAGAAAACCTGTTTGTGCTGGTCTATCTGCAACTATAGAAACCAGTCTGTACTGGTCTATAGAAACCAGTCTGTACCGTCAGTCTCTATGTACAGAAACCAGGCAACCCTGGTCTATCAACATCCATAGATTTAAGTAACATAATAGATGTTAAGCTAAATGGCTAAACTTCACAAAATTAATACCACCCACTTCATTATGAATAATTTCAATTTCTAGACAACAATGTTAGGATTTATTGGACACTACGGCCTTCGAAAGAAAGGTTTCATGTCCTGGGAAAGAGAGTAGAAAAACCTTTTCTTGTATGTTCCTGGGAAAGTTGGTTTTTGGTTTCTGTCCTCCCTGAGTTGTGTGTCACTGAATCGTGGTGGGATGACACATTTTCTACCCATGCATCTCATCAGCGAAACATATCTTCGGATGTTATATATAGTCCTATAAATAAAACCCTGCTGGTCTGAAGGATTTCATAACGTAGATCTGATCATATGAAATCATAGCTTATCACTCTGTCTTTCTGTCTTATGCAAACTCACACTCTCCTGTACAGTTTGTCCTTGGCACTTCACCAGTCTGCTGCGAGTGTTTGTCTGGCGTCTCATCCTTCATCTTTATGTTTCCAATCTGCTTTTGGACTCTCAAATATAAGCAGACACATTTAACGCTGTGCTATCTGCTTCAGGGAAGACGAGGTGATAAATAGAAGTGAGATGAAATGAGAGAGGATACGATGAGGTGAAATCATATGAGATAAGTTAAACTGAGCTGAGACAGGTTCATTGAGATGAAATGAAGAGGTGAGATGAAGTGAAACGACGAGTTAAGAAATAGAAGCGTGATGAAACGAGACGAGATGAAGTTAGACAAGATAAATGAGGTGAGATGAGATAAAAAGATTAATCAAGGTGAGATGTGTGATGAGATGATATAAATGATGAGATGGGACAGGATAGTGGCAGTTGAAATGAGGTAAGATGAAATATGATTAGATTAGATTAGATGAAATAAATGAGATAGGATAGTGTCAGGTGAGATAAAATGAAGGAGGAATGAGGTGATATGAAATTGGATGAAGGGAAATATCAAGATAATAGGGAGTTAAATGAGAAATAAAGGTGTGATGAGACAAGAGAAAGTTAGACTAAATAGATGAGGTGAGATAAGATAGTTAGATAACATGAGATGAAATAAGATGAAGTTCGATGAGATGAAATTAAGTGAGAAAGGATAATGTCAGGTGAGATAGGTTGTAGGAGAAATGAGGCAAGATAAGATATTATGAGGTAAAATGATGAGATAAGATGGAGTAAAATGAGATTAAATGAACTGATGATAAATAGAAGGGGGATGAAATAACATATGATAAAAATGGATGAGATAGATGAGGCGAGATGAGATAGAATAACAAAAGGTGAAATGAGATATGATGAAGTGATGTGAGATGAAATCAAATGAGACAAGATAATGGCAGGTGAGATAAATTGTAGGAGAAATGAGATGAGATGAAATTAGGTAAAACTGAAATAAGTGAGATGGTGCAAAATCTCTTTGTTGTGGTGTAACGCATCCAGTTTCATCTTTTCACAGCAACACAGTCGAGAGCAAGACATAATAATCATTTAATGATGGTAAAACTATTACAAAGTGAAGTTTCCCTTCTCTATAATGTCTTTTGTGATATAATTAAAACAGAAATAGTCTCGTCTACAAGAAAATTAATTTAGATTAATTTAGAAATTAATTTAGAAATATTACACCAAATCACAAGAATGCAAAATAAATAAATAATGGTGCAAGAAAACAAATGGTGCAAGAAGTATCACTTTTAAAACAGCTGTGTACACATATTGGACAGAGAACAGATGTTTTGGGGGAAGAATAAGAAAGACTATTTCTCATCGGACAGGAATAACTGTCGCTTGCAAACACACACACCCACTGTCCTGATATTACGTCCCCTGTGATTTCACATTTCATAAAGTCTGACTGATTCACTGAGCCGTCAGTGGGATTGGAAGCAGGAGGAAATGTCAGAGGGAGCTGAAACATCCGGAGCCTTGACCTTCGTCCGGTCGTCCTGAGTCCGTCCGCGGCAGCTGATGAGGCCGTGCAACGTTCCTGCTTCTCTGTGCCGCCTTTTTAAAAAAAACATTTTATCTAGAACTCCTTCAGCCGTGATGAATAGCTTGGTCTTCGGGGATTACAGAACCCCTCGGCCTTTGAAGTTTCAGGTAAATAGGTGGAAAGTATTTGCGTTTGCCTTGCGAACGGCTTCTCCTGCGTCCTGAGGCAGCGCAGTGGATCTGGAAACTATGTGT
>CM029121.1:28426526-28451526 GCA_016859345.1 Istiophorus platypterus | reverse complement strand
TATGGAGCCGAGCTCGGCGTTGCCGATCCGTCCTCCAGCCGTCATGCTGTGACTTGTGTGTGTGTTTGTGTCTGAGTTACAGAGTGTGTTTGTTCTGTCTGTAGGTTTGTCTCCTCACACACTCCACATGTGTTCAGTGTTCGAACAAACGCTGCCTCTCTACAACCAAACCGCCGGAACCACTGACAAGTCATTGATTTATCTTTTTTATTCCTCGCTTCATTGCGTATTTAGTGTATTTTCGTCTGCTCAAAACTAGTCTAACTGAAGAAAATGAAGAAGTGAAAGTCGTGTCCAGATGTTTCCAGCAGGAGAATTTGAAATTTTAGTCAATGATTCAACTCATTGACACTAATCCTCAGGTCTTGATCCCAGTCCCTCAGAATCAAAGACTGAGAGCTCCTCTCTACAGCTGCCATTTGGGCCAACATTAATCAATGGCTGGATCTGAATGTTGTTGTGGCCTGAGCCCTCGCAGACCTTTGTCGTGCGTACATGAAGCATGCAAGGCTGTTGGTAGTTCTAACAGATACGGTGAAAATATGCAGTGGAATGCAGTGAATGCCTTTTGATTAACAGCTGAACGGACGCTCAACCAAGGATCATCATGCCGTAGCCAGACAAAAGCCAACCTTTTGCAGAACAAACTAATCCAAATCATTCAGGCTGCTGTATCAAACCTCCCTACATCAATAACCTTCTGCAGCAAAATTGAAAAATCTAATGTCTTCTATTGTTAAGTCTTTAAACACATCCTTTATTTATTTTTTTGGTAGTTTTCATTGTGAAGTCTTGTGAAGTTTGCATCCCCAAGTCTACAGACTCTCTAGAAATCCAAAGAAGCTCAGTTCGGGCTCCTTCCAGACTCAATGAATTGTGGATATCCACATGGATTTTATGGGATTGCAGCCGTTGAATCCAGGAGTTTGCAAATGCAGTGAAGTCCGGAAAATTGGATTTCCACCCTTTCTACTTGTAGAATGACACCTTGTTGGCTTGATCAAATGTTCTGCAAAGTGTCCGACAGGCAGGATAATGCGCTCGTTGATCGTAGACCTCAGTCAGTGAAATGGATTTTAAGATGCAGATCGTCAACCTTTTTTCAAACACGGTCTATGAATCATAACATGTCCAAAAAAAGCAAGAGAAAGGAAAAATAATTAAAAAAATAGAGGCCTTCAAATAATTAACAATTAACAACAATCTCTATTTGTTTTGAACAAATAGAGATCAGTATCTCCACCGAGAGAAGCAGCAAACAGACCTAAATGCATTTTTACTAAAGAGAAATCTCCTTTTTAGAGAACAATTGAGAAGAATACACTCCTCTTTCCCATCACTGCTCTCTCTAAAAGCCACTGCTGAATAATGCAGGTCCAAGTCCATTACAGGGCTTCTGAAAGGCTTTATAGGAAGTTTGGGAAATTAGCACTTAAATGACAAGTAGAGGTAAGAGAGGCAGGTTCGGATTTGGGGTTTTACCGGAAAGCTAAAAATCCCAGCACCTGTTCAGGAAATGATCGGCATGGCGGAGTGATGTCAGAAGATCAGGGCCGGGTTTCTGTCTGCCGAACGCTGCTGCAGGCTGCAGGATGTGGACTGGGTCCGTCTGCAGTTTGGGATGTGGTTTGTCAGTGCAGCTCTCTGCCCGTTTGATGTGGAAGGGACACACATCGGCAGATTGAGGGTTAGAGCTCCACTGTGGCATCTCCTCTGGTATGTGACTCAGCCCTCTTCCCAGAACCGCCGCCCAGGCCACATGTGGTGGTATTTACTCTGGTTAACGCTAATAACCCGCTCACTGTGTGACACCGTGGCTTCAGGATCTGTGTTAACACGGCAGCCGCTGATCACTCCAGCAGCTGCTGCTGCAGCCAGGACGGTCCTCTGAGGGTGGCACAGGAAGGTTTATTATCACAGAAATACAACTGGAAATCTACAGGGTTTCTGATGATAGTCAGAGCATAAAAGTATGATTATTGCACCACAGTTGAAGGAACAACCCAGTGAGAACCTTAGCTCTCAGCTTTCTCTCGTCAGCTTGGATGCACAGCGGTTACAGTGAACTCTGACTGTGGCCCAGAGTCATGGAAAAAGGACGTGGGTCAAACTCCCCTCATCATCTCAGCGTCAGCCGGAGCGGTCGCTGGTTAAACCTCCAGCTCCTGGAGGTCAAAGTCGCTGGGCTTTAATAAAGCTGCAACCACAGTTCGGTTGTTCCCGGTCACACATTCTTGTTTTTACTTTCAGAGAACTGGATTTGAGGACTGCTTCACTGCAAACTGCTCCTCTGAGACAGTGATCGAATCTCTACTTTATGAACATGAAGTCATTTGAGAAAATCAACATAAAGCAGCTTATTGACAAAACCTTTGAAGTTTACTGACATTAAAACTAATGCTGACATCAAAATAATGATCAGAGAGAAGGTCGGAGGAGAAACTTCAACTTAACTGCCACACTGACGCTGACCAGGCTGATGTCAGTGCTCTCCAAAGCTTCCCCTTCTCCCCAGTAGACTGAAAACTATCACGCAAAACTTATATTTTAAGATGTGTCGACTCTGAACACAGTCTGTAAAGGGCCAAGTTTTGGAATAAGAAAAACGCTTCCTTACGGAGGTGGAGACCAAAAATGGAGAGAAAAGGATGCATTTCCAAATATAGCCAGCTTTGTGTGATTGTCTACTAAAACCAGTAGACACCTGTTTTCACTTTGACCATTCTTTTTTAAAAATCACTCAAGAGGCCATTAATTTTTATGGAAGTGCAAAATATGTCACGGGAATATTCAAATATTTGCAAGTAAATTCAGCCTTGAATTGAGTTTATTTAGCTGACCCCTTTGATCCAGACTCAAACGTCCTAACTTTGGACTGATTGTGATGAAATGTGATTTAGATGCCCATGTTCCCCTGAGGATGAATTATAGTGATTCTGTTGATCCTTTGACTAGCATGTTAATTTTAGCTCAAAGCATTGCTGTACCTCAGTGTAGCCCCACCGAGCTGCTAGCATGGCTGCAGACTGTTAGTCTAGTTTTTTTCCCTTTTGATCCTGAGTTGATCGATAATGCGAAAACTATATGCACTTGTATTTACGCCACTCAGGAAGTGCAATGAAGAGCATGTGGTCATGATAAACAGTCCCATAGCACAGCAAATGGAGGGATGTGTATGAATCCTTTTTTTCTGCATCTGAATGTGTTTGTTAAAGCCTGCAGATGAAAAAGGAAACAGTTTGGTCTGAGACACCATCACTGGCGCAACTTATAGAGCTAGTGATTCTAGAAACTTAAATAGGCATCAGGCACAGAGCGGTGGCCAATCAGGAGAGAGGATGTGATCGGTCAAAGGTGTTCCCTGTCAACCCATCAGCTGGTTGGGTGCGGCCACTGAGGACAACAGATGAAAGACACTGTACTACACTGTATATACGACAGCCACCGTGGCTAGTTTACACTAATAACCCTGTATGATGAAAGAAAAACATTATAAAAAGACAAATCATAAGGACCTTCTGTGTGTAATGTTCTTATATAGAAAATCCATTTACATTTAGATGAAGGTAGCCCCCAATTAGTGAGAGCACCTCTTACCTTGCTCCTTCTGTAGACAAATGTTACATTACTTTATGGTGGATGGTAACATCTTTCTGAATCTGAATCAGAGACAAGAAAACACCGGACTGAGAGTTACACTCAATATTTACCATCTGTCCATTTCATCTGAGGTCCAGCTGGCTCCCTCCAATGGTGTCAGGGGGCCAGGTCCATCACTGTGAGTTACTTCCAGCATTACCTGGGCCTCAGGTGTGTGTGTGTGTGATTCCAGGTTGCTGGTCGGAGCTCCCTTCGAATCCACAGGGAAGCAGCAGACTGGGGACGTGTACAGATGTCCACTGGACACCAGAAAGTCTGCAAACTGCAGCCAACTCAACCTAGGTGAGCAATAGGGAAGATTCAGACGAGGAACAAACTGAAGGAAAAACAAAAGCACTGACGCTTAAGCTACAACAAATGCTGAAAAAGGACGGTTGATGATGCACTGCTCATTTAATCGAGATGAAACTGTAAAAGCACATTTTTACCTGCACTTGCTGATCAACCGTGTTTACTTATCTTCAGGGAAACTTTCTCTGGACAATATGTCTGAGAGGAAAGACAAGATGAGGCTGGGGATGTCGCTGACCTCCAACCCTAAGGACAACAGCTTTGTGGTGAGTCACATGACAGACAGATGCAACCTCCATACTGGCCCAGCTCCCTTTAAAATGACTGACCAAAGGAAATCGATGTGTCCCCAGACCTGTGGGCCACTCTGGTCTCATGAATGTGGAAGTTCCCTGTACAGCACAGGAATCTGCTCCAGAGTCGGACGCAACTTCAGACTGTCCCACACCATCGCACCTGCCCTGCAGAGTAATCCCTCCCTCCATCAGTCCACCAACTCATCCATCATCCATCCATCCATTCATCAGTCCACCAACCCTTCTATCCATCCATCCATCCTTCAATCCCATCCATTCATCCACCCCTTCATCCATCCATCCAACCATTCATCCATCCATCATCCATCATTCATTCATCCATCCATCCATCCATCCGTGTCCATCACATTCTTTTTTGATCTTGCAGGGTGTGAAACATTCATGGACATTGTGATTGTTCTGGATGGTTCTAACTCCATCTACCCCTGGTACGAGGTTCAGGACTTCCTCATCAACATCCTGCACAAGTTCTACATTGGCCCAGGTCAGACACAGGTCGGTTCATCACTAAATTATAAAAACATCACATCTAATGGGATTCAGTACAGCACAATATTAATTAAAAAACAGCTCAGAATACATTTTTCAGGACTGAGGGCAGTTTTTCTCCTTCACGTTGATAGTGTGTTTATCTCAAATTCCACAGGATGTTTTAATATCCTGAATTTCAGTCTGTCAGGTAGCGTGGGTCAATATCTGAGGCTGCTGTTGGTTTTTCATCAAATACCAAATATCATCCACCTCTAAAGGGATGGAGAGTCTTCCTCTGAAAGCCTGCAGCGTTTAGAGGTTCTGGTGCATTTAAACTCTTAATTAGTTGTTCAATAGTGAATTTTAAGACAGAAATTATTGTTAACTTCAGTTTTAGCGACTCTAAATGCTGTGTCAGAAGCTTTTCCACATTTATAGGGAATATTTGGAATTCTTTGGCAAGATCCTACAAAATGTGAAAATACCAAATTCCACTGCAGAATATCAGCCACTGGCAGCTTTCAGCTCTGAAAGATGTTTATTGTTGGTAGAATTTCACATTTCACAACAGTTTACACGAAACCAGGATTGTAACCAATGAGGACAAAGGTCATGTCTTTTGTATTTAATTTCCCCTTTCCCTCTACTGCTGCTGACCTCTTGACCTCATTAAATTCTGAGCCCATATGTCAACAAAAAGCCTTTGTTTTTCAGTAATTCTGGCATTTTTTTGGGACGGATCTGTCTTTCACTGAGACATCAGCAGGACCCCCCCACACCTGATTGGATGAAAACTCCAATTCGCTGAACTGATTTTGATCTCCGCTTCTGATTATCAGGCCTGAAAATAAATTCGCTTCTGCCCTGGAAAAGTTGTCAAATTCTTTCAAACTAAAAAAAATTGGAACATGCAGTTTCACAGACATGCTTTAATTTACGTTGCTCTAAGTTGTCTCAATTTTCCTATATGTAGCACTAAATTACGTAGTTCTTTCTATGAAATTATATAAGGCACTATTATATTATATTAGGACATTATTTTGAAATAACAGAACCATAAAATAAAACGTTACCAGAGAATCAAACAAACAGAAACTGCATAAACACTGACAGTGAGGGGCTGTTTAATCAGCATCTCATTTACATTTTCTCTCCATTTTCCCATTGTTTTCTACCCTGAGCTGTGCTCACAGCAAAATGACTTTGTTTATTGTAAAATGTGGTGATAAACAGAGAAATGAAACAGCTTTGAATGTGCGGGAGAAACTAATTCAAATTCAATTCAAAGCAATTAACTTCTACTTAAAAAAATTCAGGAATTTCCAAGTAACGGTTGCTAAAAACAGAAATAATGAGCATCATTTGTATCTGTAATACCTAGTTTGAATAAGTTTCAAGAGGCAACAGGTCCTGTCACCAAGCAGCTTATCACTCACTTAAATATTTTCATGTATTTCTTGAGATTCTCAAAGCAATTGGAAAGATTCCCATCTGGTTTAATGCAGAAAAAGGTTGTAGCAAGTTGAATCACAGAAAAACAATGTCATTGTAAACACTTAATCAAAACCCAGATCAATCTGGTTGGGATCGATAACTCTAACGCTTCATTTGGTCAAAGAAATGCTTGTGAACAGGATCCAGGGAGTGATTGGCAACACAAACTATTTAGTAATTTACAAACATAATTTCTAACAGACAGGGTTAGCAAATGAGGTTGTGTAGTCTTGCTCTGTCTGTCAAGTTATATCCCAGCATGCAACTAAGAACTGGGAAACTTGGAGACCTGCAATAGTAGAAGAAGCAGTGGTCCCTGTTTTGAATCTGGGGCCAGGTCTAAACATCTTGGAACATCAAGAGTGAATGAAAAATAGGCCTCAAACCCACAACAGGTTCCAATGAAGTGCCCTTGAGCAATGACTTGAACCATTATCTACAGCAGTTGAGGGACCACCAGTGACAGACTGGCTTCACTGGGAGCTGAACTTGAGTGCGACAGACGGAAAGGTCTCTGTAGCTATTTGCCAGGCTGTTTAGGTGATACCTTCAGGTGCATGATTTCAGTTCTTGACCAAGCTCTGCTGTGTTTTGACCACAGGTGGGTGTGGTTCAGTACGGCTCCTCGGTGGTCCATGAGTTCAGCCTGGGTGAGTACCAGACGGTGGAGGAGGTGGTGGAAGCCGCCAGGAGCATCGACCAGCGTGGCGGGGAGGAGACGAGGACGGCGCTGGGCATCAATGTTGGGAGGTATGATGCAGTTCCACTCCTCAGTAGCAATAAACCCAACGCACTAGCCTGCCAAATACCAGACACCCTCACACAGTGCGTTGTCTCTCTTCGCCGTGCAGGTCGGAGGGGTTCCTGCGCGGCGGTCGGCCCGGCGCAAAGAAGGTGATGATCGTGATCACCGACGGTGAATCTCATGACAGCCCTCAGCTGGTGCAGGCCGTCGCTGACAGCGAGAGAGACAACATCACCATGTACGCCATTGCTGTGAGTCCGTCAATCTTTAACGTCAACCCCAAATAGCCTATCCTGACTTTCTGTCTGGTCCTTATTCAGCTTTCTTGGACCCTTTTCCCTATCTTCAACGTATAATTTTCAACCGAGACCTCTAAGTCTTCCTTCCTTCCATCCTTGCTCACCCTTGCTGATAAAAGTGACTCTGTTGTTTTCTAGACTTGGAAAAGGTGTGTCCTCTCTCCTGAGTGTTTCCTCTGCGTCTCCTCCAGGTTCTGGGTTATTACAACCGTCGAGGAATCAACCCCGAAGCCTTTCTGAAAGAAATCAAGTTCATTGCCACTGACCCGGACGAGAATCACTTCTTCAATGTGACGGACGAGGCGGCACTGAAGGACATTGTGGATGCTCTGGGGGAGAGGATTTTCACTCTCGAAGGTCTGCCGACTTTCAGCATGTTGCAACCATACTTCCAAAAACCAAACCAAACTTTTGAGTTATTGCGTTTTCATGGTTGAAATGTTACAGTACAACATCAAGCAGAGGAAGGCATGGGTCTGTGTCTGTGTCCCTGAATCTTGAAAACAAAGTCCGATATACAAAAGCCAGAGAAAGGGTTAGGTTAGACTTGCTAATACGGCTTTCAGTTTCTTTACCAGACTCTTGTTAGTCAAAAGAACATGCAATTACTCTACAATGTAATGTATGCATGGTAATTCAGTTTTACCAGATAGGAACAAGAAATGTGTGGCAAAGATTTCATGGAAATTGTCATATGAAAGATATACAATACTTATAAGGTTCTAGTACAGTGATTTTTTAAACAAATATAAAGTGGGTGGTTGATTCTCAGTGGGGACCTGAGTACTATTGACAATTTCCCATTAAATTGGATGCTAATACCAAAAATATTCTCTAACAGAGCTTTACATGACGTTGAGCTGTGACCGTTTGATGTTGGTGATGGTGGTGTCATCCCATCCTCTGCCATGTATCTGGTTTACAGGAACCAGCAGTCAGGGTCGAGGGTTCGGTCTGCAGATGGCTCAGGCTGGCTTCTCCTCACATTTAGTCAAAGTGAGTAGCTCACAGTTATGTTCACATCCACAACGTGCTGGTGGTCGAGTATTAAACCCTGAAATATGAATTTTGCATGCAAGGGATACTGGAGGTTGATGTCGGTAAAGTGGTCTGTGATGGTGTGAATCAACTGAGAAAAAATAACGCCGGTTCATCTTTCTAAATTCAAAATCGTACTCTTAAGTTTAAATTAGTCATTTCCTGGATCGTAATCACACTGATGCCAGAACTTAATTTAGACAAAATGGGGAAGTAGCTCTGTTGAAAGGGCTTTGGATCCCTTTAATTAGATCTGTCTGTGCTGGATAAAGGATGGTTATAATTTTCCTCAAATTACTCCTGGAAAACATCACGATGTATGCTTTTATTTGTAAAAAATTAGGGACGTGGCAGTTTTAAGTTTCTAGTCAGGGTGATGGAAGATCTTCCAGTTTACTGCAGCAAAAGAAAATCCAAGTCCAATAAAATCAACAGAAGACAGGACGGAGTATTGTATTTTATGGATTCTGTTTCTCAGTAGACAGAATATAAGTATTGGTATTGGTATCATCCTCAGACAACCAGTATCGGCCTGGTTCTGGGCCTGACAGGTGTCTGAAACCGCAGAAGGAGAAGCTTCTAGAAATATTTCTGTTGTTTCTTGTCCAGGGAAAATCGCATTCGAATGAATTCCAACCTCTGGGAGCAAAACTGGTGTCGTGGAAACTCTCTATGTGTAACACAGAGCAGATGGTTTTCCTGAACGTAAAGCTGCCAACAAAAAAACTCTCTCACACACATTAACACATGCACCGACACATGGGAGAACAGACTTAAGCACACAAACTTGAATTCATTAACAACGATGCACTCACAGACAAATATGCTTTCCTGCTTCTCGGGATTAAAAGGTAAAAAAGTGAAATCAGGTCGAAGTTGCTCTGATGTGGAAACCAGACGAGGCAGTGTCTGACCAAGTCCTTCTGCAGGGAGACCATCCTCCTCTCCTCCGACAGGATCACAAAAGCAGCCTTTTGACATTTAACAATGAATCCACGGATCCAGAGTCAGTCGGTGTCCAGCCCAGATCCCGCAGAGGCGAGACACTTTATGTTGCAGCCACCGCCAAGGATTTGGTCATTCACTGTGGTCCTCGACTCGCTGGCCCGCAGAGTCGGTGACTCAACGATTTAATAACTTTCATATCTGGACTCCAAGACTGCAAGAGTTCAAATGAGTGTGTCCCTGACTGCACACACGTGTTGAGTGATGGCTTCAATGAGTTTAAGGACGACGCTGAAGCCGCCGAAGCTGCTCTGAGTTCAGTATTTGTAAATTGATTAGATTCAAAATTACCATCAAGGTTTTCGTTGTTCCCTCCCTCTCTTCTCCTGGTTGGAATCTCTGAGCAGAGCCAAGAGGTCTGCAGCATTAAAGAGACCCCTGAGCTCAGCCAAGTCTTGTCTTTAAGAGACAGAGAGGGAGTTAAAAGCAATGACTTTAAATCAAAAAACAAAAAAAAAGAAAAACCCAAACTTTAATTTTAAGACTAATGACCAATGACTTTATTTGGATTTGAGTTCCAGGACCTGACGGACTCGATCCTGTCTCTGAGCCCGAAGTGGAACACAGTTGCGATCCTTTCACACCTAACTTGTCCGATCCGGTTCATTTCGGTTACCGTGAAAGCTTTCGACTGAACTCTGGATAACCGGGCCAAGACCATCTGAAAGGATCAGAGAAGACGAATAAACACACTGGGTTCAGTAAACTGCTGCATGACCTGCTGCCGGTTCGTCTCTGGGTCCATATAACGCTGACGACGCCGTTTAACAAATGAGTTACTCATCAGTCCATTTGACTTTCTACTTTCTCTCGGTACATTAGGAACAAGTCAGTGTGAACATGTCTCACTGACGTGTAGCTCCATTTTTCCATTGTGGTGTAACTGCGGAGGCTTCATAACTACATGCGCAGGCTACCTTACTATTGTAACCCCATAACGCGGAAGCATAAATCCACCATGAATGTCAAAACTGCAGACCTCTTATGAGTTTCCTCAGGTAAATACTAAAGAAAATACACCACTTTTCAGCTCAGCTGTCAGATGGTAAAAAAACTGCTTGGAAACTGTTATTTGACCTGGATAATGAGAAAACCAGTTCTAGTCGGCGTGGTAACATACAGTGCAGGGGGACATATGAGCACCAGAACACCCCATTCAAAACTACATATTGCAGAAGTGCACACCGGTGAGTGGACTAGAGGGACTCACAACAATAAATGCTTAGATGAGAGAGCCTGCTCCTGCTGTTGTGTTTCTCCTCAAACATAAAAACCGCGATCTCGACATAAATCCATATCTTTCCTCCAGGACGGTGTTCTGCTCGGGGCGGTGGGCGCCTACGACTGGAATGGTGCCGTGCTGAAAGAGACTAAGCACGGAAAAGTTGTGCCTCCAAAATCCTCCTATAAGAACGAGTTTCCGGAGGAACTGAAGAACCACGGCGCCTATCTGGGTAAAATCATACAGCCACTACTTCACTTTTCACTGTTCTTTTTGACTTAATGTTTGGTTTCTTTGACAGCTACACCATTTGGTAAACTGTAAAAAGTGTTATGAAGAAATAGGAGCGAATCTTTATCTTTACACTAAAGTGCCTTCAATTGAACGGCCTGCTAGTGCCCCCTATAGGCTGCAGTGGTCATTACACAGCACCTGAGCGCAGACCAAGTAGGGCACGGATGATCATCGGCTTTTCTGTAAGCAGCAAGATCAAAAAGGTAGATCCACTTGAGAGCATGAACGGGGTGATGGATACTCAGTGGTGATGGAAGAGTTTTAACTTAGATGTTTTGGTCTGCAAGTGGCAACTCTGGCCTGATGGTGGTGCTACAGGAACAGTCTAGGAATCGTCAAATAATTTGGGTTCATCCTTTGCAGACCATGAATATGCTTAACTGCTCTGATTACAGCGACTGGCTGGTGTGTGGTGTCATGACTCGGTCTCCTTCTCTTTCCCCTCTGGATTCAGGTTACTCGGTGGGTTCGCTGATCTCGTCTCATGGCTCTCAGCTCTATGTGGCCGGAGCGCCGAGGTTCAACCACACCGGCAAGGTCATCATCTTCACGATGAAGAACACTGGAAACCTGACCATCCTGGATGCACTGCTGGGAGAGCAGGTCTCTCACACACACTTACAAACATGTAGATAATATTCCTCTGTATATATCCACACATGTGGGACACATGGATGCCTCCATAATGATCCCAGCTGTTTCCCTGGCAACGAGCTCTCAGTAAACCCAGACCCGTCCACTGTCTAGTTAATAGAGACAGAGAAATTAGTGCAACCCCCCCGCAACAAACCATAATAATACAGAGGTAGTATTACAACTTGACACTACCATATTTACATAGACCTGGTTTCTTGATAGTGTGAATTGGTTTTTGTTTTGGTGACAGAATGCATCAATAAATGCCTTTGCAGACACTAAGGATGGTTGGATGTTGCACTGTCCCCAAGTCTCTCTGTGCTCAGTTCTCGTCTCTCGGCAACAGCCACACCTCACTGAGGACTTTGCAAATATATCAAGGACTAGACCAGCTCCAAAGAAGTCACAGAGTGAAGTGTCTGGATCAATGGTTTTGTTGTGTTCTCTCCCAGATCGGGTCGTATTTTGGCAGTGAGTTGTTGTCAATGGACGTAGATGAAGACGGACAGACTGATGTTCTCCTGGTGGCGGCGCCTATGTACTACAGTCAGGGCTGGGAAAGAGGGAAAGTTTACATCTACACTGTTACACCAGAGGTACATACAACTGTCGCATCACATGTGCTGTCGCACGGTGAATCATCGCCCTCCAAAGTCCAAATGCAACTGCAATCACAAGAATGTGGATGCATTTGCTGAAAGATGCACAAATATTGGTTTTTCAAATCAGGAACAAGATGTTTTTACAAAAGAGCAACACGCCAGCAAAACACTCACTACATACCGATCATGGCAGAAGGAAGAGAAAGAGTGAACTAAACTAGACTTCCTCCCTACAGACATCATTCATCCTGCAGGGGGCGCTGGAGATGTCCGACTACACTCAGAACTCCCGCCTGGGATCAGCGTTGGCCCAGATACCAGACATGAACGGAGACGGATTCAGGGAGCTGGTGGTTGGTGCCCCGCTGGAGGACGACCACCAGGGCGCCGTCTACATCTTTTATGGCCAGGACAAAACCATCCAACGCCAGTACAGACAGGTAACAGAGGATGAGCCACTTCAGCCAAATTAAATGGATTTTATCAGGAAAATTAAATAATCGTTGTGTTAATTATCTGTCTGTCTCTCCAGCGTCTGTCTGCAGCTGGTTTTTCTGCAGGTCTGCAGTATTTCGGACAAAGTCTCCACGGCGTTCTGGACGTCAACGCAGACGGGCTAGTTGACCTCGCAGTGGGAGCACTGGGGGCTGCCGTCATCGTCTGGTCAGACCATCACACACAACCACACACAAACAAATGTTTGTTTTTTTAGTCATGCTAGCTGCATGGTTCTAGGGACGGTAATGTCAGTCTGACTGATGTCAACAACTATTGGATGTGATTTTGGACTGACATTCATCTTCCTCAGAGGATTAATGGTACTGACTTTGATAATTCCCTGACTTTTCCTCTAGCGCCTGAATGAGGATGACTTTTCTGGATTTCAATGAAATATCTCTGCATCTATTGTATCGTATGCTGTAAAAAGACATTTGTGTTCCCCTCAGGATGAACTATAACGACCCTGGCGATCCTCTGATTTTTCATTTAGTGCAATCATCCGTCTGACAGTCCAATACTTTGTTTTATGACCGAATACCTGTAGAACTAATGAAGTTCCCATCAGCCTCAGCTGGACTCTGTGTTTACTGCTACTTAGCAAATGTTAGAATGCTAACATGCTAAAATAAGATGTTGAACATGGTAAACATTAAAACCTGCTAAGCATCAGCATGTTATCACTGTCATTGTGAGCATGCTGACTTTACAACACTCTGCCTAAGAACAGCTGTAATGGAGCTGCTGGCATGTTCAGTTGTCCCTAAGGAGGACGTTGCATTGACTCCCCTGCAAACTTCTCCTAATATGTCAACATTAACTACATCCCTAACTCCCCACCTCTAACAAGTCCCAAACAATATCTGACGCTCATCAATATCGGTAATCCGAGAGAATGCACACACACACATAAACATCCCTTGATGAATCCATAATCCCTCCCTCCAGGTCGCGTAGTGTGGTACGGATTGAAGCCAAACTGACCTTTGAACCCGAGAAGGTCAACATCTTCAACAAGGACTGTCGGCGAGGAGGGAAGGAGGTCACCTGCATGTCCATTATTGTTTGTCTGAATCTGGACTCCAGGACCAACACCAGGACAAAGACCGGGACGGATGTTGGTAGGTGGAGGGCATATGTTGACAGCTCAACGCCGTCCGTGGATTTCAGATTTTGTTCTGTTAACAGTAACTACACGTTCAAACAGTTCAAGCAGTCAGATCAACAGTAAGCTTGTGGGACATCTGCAACCCAGGCTGAGTTCAGGCAAAGTTTCTCAAGCACGTCCAGATCTGGCCTGAAATAAATATAACTGTTAAATGTCACTTTTAAATATTACTTCAATTAATAAAACTGACAGGATGTCAGGACTCACCAGTTATGCATCCAACAATTATGGAGACTTTAAGGAGTAAAATATGCAGGAGATCATTTGTAGAATTCACCAGTTTGTCAGTTTGTGAGATCGTGTTTCATTATGAGAGTTGGCTAAGACTTGAGGAAAGTTCGTGAACTCCCTTTTTGTCATCATGCTTTGATGTTTAATGCAACTTTATTAGATTTCTTTAAATGAATGATTGTGGCAAATGGGAAAAGGTTTGCTTGTGGAGATGAAGACAGTTAGTGTATCTTGTGCGGACCTGAGTTTGTTCCCAGATCGGACCCCACAGTGTGACTTCGAGAACAAATGTCCATTTCTACAATGTGATCAGTAAACACACAAACACACACATGTCTGTACTTTACACTTGTTAAGAAATTTAAAGTGTAATCTGACAACTCAAAGATGCCTCCAGATGAAAGACTTTGTTTCTGTGTCTGTAGGATTTGTAAATAGGCAGTTGGTTTTATTCCAAATTTGCCATATACCGTGTATTGTTTGTCTTTGTGTTTACAGTTTCTGCTGCATTATCAACTCCGCCAAAACTTTGGGCTAAAATTTTAGTGTTTAGTGTCTTATCTTTGTAAATTGACCACATCCGAGAATATGTCAACAACGTATTTTTTCGTGGTTGTCCAGTTTACTCTGCCTTAGTTCATTAATGAAAATGAAGAATTGGTTACATTTACACAGCACTTTTATCCTAAATGCTCACACACACTAACACACTGATGGCAGCGCGCTACCATGGACCATGGCTGCTGGTCTGACCGTCAGGACCTATTCGGGGAGCGATATCTTGCTCAAAGACACTCTCCATAAATAAGGAGCTGGGATTGAACCACCAGCCCTGATTAGTGGCTGATCCACTCTCAGTATGGTGGCAGAATCAAGTCCAACTTAATGCCAAAGTTGGGGGGGGGGCAGTGTGAAACTGCCCCACTACTTCTATTTGAAGGTGACGTGGTACGTATCCATTGGAAGAACAGGGAACATGGTGTCAATAAGGGCTCAGTATCATGTTTTTACCACAAGACGTTTTATTTATTGGGAGAGTAATGAGTCCACTATGGCCCTTAATGGTCATTGCGCCTCCTCCAGTCATCCTCACATGGATCCACACCCGAACATTGTCCTTCATCTCCCTCCTAACTTCAGTCAGATGTCTCCCCTGTTTCTAGGTGACACCGGTAAACAGCTAAACTTTGACAAGGGAAAAAAAATTATACAAACGTTTCACAGATTATTGCTTCAGTGAACAGGTGTCAAAGCAGATCAGCGAGGTTGCACGACTGAACCCAGATTTGGACCCTGAACCTTTTTTGTGTTTCGGTGAGTGTGGTTGTTTCATCATGAGATCATGGTGGAACTGGTTTCACTTGGCCAGTCGCGGTGTGACGGGGCCCTTATATTTCCTCCTAAACCTACACAACCTGCTGTTAATGTGCCTTTGAGTGAGGCATCCAACTCAGAACTACTCAGTAGCAGTTTGTGGTTGAGCCGGGCAGCCTCCAGTGTGATCGTGTAGCTGTGAATGTTTAACCTCGTCTAGATAAATGAAGGGAAAACTTTAATTCTACAGATCACAGCTGTCCGCTCGTCCAGCTGTGTGGACATCGGTAACGGGACCATTGGAATCACCCACATGTTCGGCGCTTTCTCGACTTGTTGTATGTGGAAAGTCTTGTCGCGGTCTAATCCTCACCACAGAGATTCCCCACAGCGTTTTGCAAAGCCGCGCTGTTGCCGTGCCTCCGTGTAATCGGTTGCAGATGTGCCGGGCCGACCGCGTGGAAACCTCGCTAACATGCTAACACCGGCCAGGCACCATTAAACTGTGTCACTCCTCCTCCCTCCGTCGCTCCATACCGTCCCCTCGTCTCCGTCACCTCCTCATCTTCCCCACGTTCATCTGGCCTGGATTAGACGTGTGCATTAAGGAACATACACATGCAGAGGCTAAGATGCAAGCATGCGCACACGCCGACAAGCCACATGGCAGTAAACCAAAGCACGCTTTGGTGTTCTAGGCTGACGACAGGGGCCACAGCCCAGGATTTGCTCCGATTTTTAGTCCAGTTTGTTTGTTCGAGTGCAGACGTGGCGCTTTGAGTATGAACTGGGCTGGACTGGAGCAGTTTACCTCAGCTCTCTGTGTGCTCATAAATCAAAACCCAACTTCAGTTGTTAAACAGATGAGAATGAGCTCTGCAGTTGCACTGAGCAGCAGCAGCATCCAACAACTAATAAGGAAGCAGGAAATGCTGTACTCTATCATAATAACAAAGAAGAAGACAAAGGGGTTGTTCTCCCAATAAAAAGATGATTAGAAGCACATCGGAGTGTAATACTTTTGCGGTATATTTGGTCCTGCCTGCACTTTATTTAGCTGATTTTACTGATATACCACGTACTGTTTCTGTTAATCATCATCAAAGAAAACACGTTAACTGCGCTGCCACATCCACATGCAGATGTAGACAGCTGTTCTACATGAGGATGATGAATAATAGTGGTTCTGTTATCCTGGAAACGTGAGCATCCTGCACAATATGACTCCCTGTTGAGTGCAGGGACCCTGGGGAGAGTCCGAGGCGACCGACTAAGGGGCAAAGAGAAAACAAATAAATTTGTTTTAGTCAGAAACACTTGCGTCAAGGAATTGGCCATTTTACAGCAAATAATCCTATACTTGGATTTGGTGGAGAGGCTCTGCGGTTTGAAGCAGCCCTCAAAGTATCTCAGCAACAACAATATTTTGACATGAGAACTAATTCCCCCGTAAAAAATACACATGAACATTACCCCCGGTTAAAAAAAAAAAACAACCCAAAGACAACCAAAAACTTCTGCTTTACTGACTTTTTAGGCTTTTTACTTTCTACAGTCATAAAATCAGGATTTTAGCAGCAGAGCAGAAGCTTGGAAACGACTTAGATGAGAAGGCTAGTTAACATGTCATCTCAATGGGCCACGTTTTAGTCACCGTTTCATACTGCTTCCGTTGTCTGATAACAGAAACAGAAAAGCCTTTCAGTGAAAACAACCTCACTGGGAATTCAGCTGATTTGAAATAACATAGATGTGAGCACAGAGATGAGCAAACAGATTAAGAGGTGAAAAACAACCGACACTTAGAAACTTTTCCAGGAGGTTTTAGCTACTTTCCATTGAAAGTAGTTTGTTTACAGCAATTCCATAACAGTTATAAACTATGTCCCCGATTTTGCAACAAGTTTGAGAGGTGTTTTGGATTTTTCTCACATTTCTAACATTTTCACTTTCCACTTCTCTGCCTCTGCTTCCTCTTCAGTAGACTCAGCAACATGTCCTACTGCTCGTTCCCAATGCGAGGCTCCACCTTATGGGACCTATCAAACAGTAAAGAGTGAAAAGAAGGGGCAGCTACTGGGCTTCCTATGTAACAGCGACATCACTGCTTCACCTCCCCATAGGGGCCCGTGTTTTCTGTCCCCACTGCACCTAATCAACCTCCAACCCTGCAAAGTCAGAGGCAGAGAAAGAAAACAATGCATTAATGTTACTGTTGCTGGGTTACGTCCTCCTGACACATTCATATAACTTTAGGGGATGGAAACATTTACCGATTCATGTTTTATTTTGCCAATTCTTTTTTTTTTCAGAAATTCCCTTAAAACTTGTGAAACATTTGGAAATATAAAATGTGCAGTTTTCACTAATGAGAGCACGGGGTGACATCACTTCCTTTCATATCACCTGAAAGACCTGTAAAACATGTTCTTTACGTATTCACACAGACTGGATTGAGCTGCCTCTTTTAAGCCCCCCCTGTACCCCCCCCCCCCCCCCAGCGGTTTGGTACAGCCTGGTGTTGGATGAGAGACGTTTCCCCCCTCGAGCCGTCCTGGATGAACCGGACCGGCAGCAGCCGAGGAGTCTACTCCTGAAGAGCAGAGATCAGAGCTGCCAACGCCTCGGCTTCTCTGTCCAGGTGAGAATGATCTCACTCACTCGCTCACACACGCACACACATACAAACAAAAACACACAAACAGTAAAACACACACATGCTAATGTCACCGACCAATCCCTGGACGCATCACTCACACTTTGACCGACCACTGACCAGGAGACGACAGATTACGGACGTCCCATCGCCGTCGCCCTGGAGACGGGGCTACAGCACCCGGACGAGGGCCCGGTGCTGGACCCCGACTGGCCGAGCATCCTGAGGGCTGAGGTGAGTCTCTGACTCTCTCTCTGCTTTGTGTCTGTGTTGAGCTGCGGAATGTTCACGCAGCGACCGGGCTGCCATAATTTTACTTATATTTTTCAAACCATTGCTTTGCTTAAAATGACCTCGTTTACAAGCTCGCTAACAGCGTATTTTGATTTGTGGTTTCACTGTGGCGGTTCTCGTAGAAAGGAATCTGAAACACCCATAAAAGAATTCTAGTTTTGGTGTGAGAAGACTAGATTTTAGCCACAGACACGCTGTAGCTCTATTCAATCTTGTGCTCTGAATGAATGTGCCGCCATATGAGTTTTTCTGTCTCCGCGTCAACAAGAAATGTCCTGACCCTTGTTTCTTGCCGTAGCTTCCCTTCTGGAATGGCTGCGAGCAGGAAGACACCTGCGTTCCCGACCTCATTCTCCACAGTCTCATCGACCTCATGGACGTTCAGTGAGTAACACCCGGCATTCGGATCCACAGCCGGTACGTATGTCACTGTCAAACTCAGATAACGGCTCCCGTGTTTCACCTCAAGGCAGTTCTGCAGCTCCAAGGAGCAGGCGGCCTGGTCACTCTGCAGCCATCAGGGGGCGTCAGCGGGGTTTGTGGTGGAGACTGGGTGCAGGAGGATGGTGGTGTACGCCCGGCTGGAGAACCAGGGAGAGAACGCGTACGGAGCCGCCATCCACATCTCCACCTCCTCCAACCTGCTCTTCTCCAGCCTCATAGTCAAGGTGCTGTGCTCCACCTTCTTGAACCAGGAATGTTCTGACATTTTCATAAAACTAAACCTGCTCTTCCGGCTTAGACGTATAGAACGCTCTCCGAGATGAGCGTTTGTTGGCACGAGTGTCTCGTGGTCTTAAAACTGGTCCACCGCTGCGGCCTGGCCCCCAAAAGGGGACCCCGAGCTCAGGCACGCTCTGTAATGAATGCACCTGGCAGTGTTTGTGGATGGGAAGCCAGTGAGGGATCATGTTCCTTTTGCCGCACTGGTCGATCCTGAAAGGTGAAAAGAGATGAACAGTTGTCTTAAGTTAGCAGTGACGAGGGCTGAAGTACCTTCAGAACTCTGGGGGAACTTCCACTGTAAATCTTGAAAATGATCATCCACATTAAAAAAAATCTCTACTCAGATATTCCCAGTTATTTGAAGCCATTAAAGTCCTTCAGGTTTCAAAGGTCGAGCTCCAGACAGGGAATCTCGTGCCTCTAGGTCAGAGCTTGTGGTGACCCTGTGACTCAGTACGCTCCTCCCCCTCCTCTGCAGGACCAATCAGATATTCAGATTGAGTGCTACTCAGAGGACGGACTGGCCAGTCAGAGGCTCTGTAACATCAGCGCTCCATTCATGAAGTCCTTGTCCCAGGTAGGTCTGGGTATCTGCGCCCCCTGCTGTTCCTCAACCATCCATGTTCTTTAATTGATCATTTACCAAAACTGATCATATGTAACCAATAATACTCCTCATACTGTTTACATACAACTGTCAGGCACTGTTTTCACTCTTTCATGAATCCAACACTAATAATAATAATAACAATACGTCGAGTGTTTAGTTTTATAGGAGCGTTTTCCTTCTGATTTGCTAAATGTCAACAGGTGCAAACTTCATGACCGAGTCAACTTTCTGGTTCACGAAGACGTCAGTGCCATTAAATGTGTTGGCAGCAGCTTTTCCAGCCATGGGTCTGGAAAAGCTGAAACTAAATGGGCAAGGGGTTCTGAGTCTGTCAGGTTCTTGGTGATGCTTTTTACAGAATATGCTTAGTGTGGTGTGTGTGTGTGTGGGGGGGGGGGTGTCACCAACTTGAGTTGTGAAATAAAATAGCAGAAAAAAAGAGACATTGAAACATGACAAAAAATAATAATGATGATAACTGCAGCTGTGACATTTGGGACCATTTACATGAAGTAAAATACAAACGTAACTGAGCAGAGAAAAGCGAGTCCTCTTTGTTGAGTCATAGCAAACGTTCCCACAATTTAAACCTCTTAAACACCAACTATAGTTGTTATTGACTTTCCATTGTTAAAAATACAACCTCGTTAATTCAACTTAGAGGCAGCGACTGCATCAGGGATGCGATCGTTCAACTCTATGGTCTTTGTGAACACTGTAGTTGTACCTAATAAACTGGCAGCTCACTGTTTAGTATAATCACATTTGAATCAGTTAATAGGAAATTTTATTATTTTAATTTCATCGAACGCGACAAGACACAGAAAACTTCAGACTCCACTGATAATAAAACCAAACTGAAGACAGATAAGCAGATGTTCTTAGACTGTCATAAGGCCATTACACAGTCAGACTAATGATAGTGATTAAATATGTTTCCACTGTCAGCCACAGACTGAAATCCCTCATTAGCCTAACGACTGACCCCGTAAACGTGATCATGGCCCAGCCCTTCGCTATGAGGCCCCCGAGGGCCCCACTTCACAGAGGCCACTCTGAAAGAAGTCCGGTTTATTGGTCCAGATTGTGGTGCGGATTATTGCCGGCTCCCTGTTAATGAGGCTGCAGCTGCCGGATCAGGTGGGACGTAGCCAGGGGGATGGGGGGACTTGGGGGACTTCATTCTGCTGGTGGAGACCATCAGAGACTGTGGAGGATCCGTAGAACCACGAGAACTGCGAGCTTCACGTGGTGGGAATCTGTGACAGTCAGAGGGTTCTGTCTGTAGAAACAAGTAAAATATCATTAACTGATGAGACCCAACTGTAAACCAGGATCAGGGCTTGAATATTTGTTTCACTGCTCCGATTTGAATGGTTTTTTCGTCATTTCCGTCCATGTGCCACAAAGTGACTCCATCAGAGGAGAAGTCGGTCGGGTCAGATCCTAGAGTTTTATTTCTGAAGTCTGCTCCTCTTCCTCCCAGGTGTCCTTCCGAGTGGAGTTCGAGTTCAGCCGCTCCGTATTCCTGGATCACGCGCAGATCGTCATGGCGGCCACCAGGTGAGGCGGCTGATACCAGTATCCTTTAGACCTGACTAACGTGTTCTGAGTGATTTGCTTCCTCGTAAAACATTTTGCAGAGATCATCTTTCGCATCACTGCATCGTTTCCGGGATTGTGAGCTTGTTGCATTTTTGGATCGAGCTTTGCTTTGATGAACAAGTAATTTCCCCTCATTAACTACCGAGCTAAATTTTACGCCGTTTCAGTCGGAGCTCCGTCTACCGCTGAAACAGGTCTGTTTGGGGGCTAAGTCAGGGTTTTAGGTACAAAACTAGAATGTTAAGGGGTAAAGTTTGGGTTGAAGGTAGGAAGGCGAAATGATCAAAGTTAAGTCTGGGGCCTAAGTACAGAACATCACACCTGGGTCCCATCTCGGTATAAAACCTTTTGGCTCCGGTTCTGCTCATGGTTGGATGAAGGGCTCGGCGACGGTTCCGGGTTTGGCTCGTAGCGGATGTGGTCAAAGGCGGTTTGAACCCTAAAGGGACCAGACATGTTCTCACCAGTTTGTATGATTGTGTGTTGGCCAGCGATGGGGAGGAAGGTTACCCAGACGACAACATCGTTGACAGGGTCCTTCCCCTGAAGTACCAGACCGACCTCCTCTTCACCAGGTGAGTCGCGCTGATGTCACCGCACCAGGGGAAAGATCACATCAACGACATGTTATTGATCCTTCTGGTAAAACTGATAATGTTGCAACAACTTGACAGGAAACAACCGAGAGATGTCCATAAATATTCAGTATACATCTGAATATAATGATTATTCATCAGCAGCGTTAAAATAAACTCCTTCTTTTTCTCCTCCGTTCTCCCAACAGAGACCCTAACCCTCCTCGCTTTGAAATCAGAGAAGACTCCTCCTCCTCCACCTCCTCCTCCTCCTCCTCCACCTGGGACCAGCCCAGCAGCAGCTCACCCACCTTCAACCTCACCTATTACGTGAGTTACACATAAAATCCACCTAAACCGAACAGCAGCTGGTGAATCTTTGGTGTATTTTCAGCCCTGCTGGCTCAAAATGTGTGTTTTTCTGTCCATAGTTGTAGATGATAAAATGATTATTCAGATTCAGGGCCCTAGTGTGGTTCATGATGCTGTCACACCATCACTCTGAACAGGGCAGAGCCAGAGTATATGTTAATAATACACCTGTGCTACGCTCGATGTAACTCTAAAGCAAGAAATCTAAAAAAGAAACTACTTGGCCGACCGACATACGATCATCTGTGGACATTCATGTTCACCAGAGGATGAATCCCGATGATTCCTGTGGACCCCCCCCCCGACCTTACCTCTACCGCCCCCATCAGGCCACAACTTCCACTTAAACATAAATATATTAAAATCAAACATTCAGAGTAGAATTAAATTCACTGAGCACGTTTGTCAGGTGTCATCGTTACAGGTGGTCGACTCGACTCGACTTTAGTTATTTAGCGATTTAGCGAGAGAGACGGTGAATTCATCATAAAAAGTCACTTAGCGTTTACAATCAGACACAGTTCTCTGGTTCGGTGTTTGACTCCGTGTGCAGATCCAGAACCTTGGCTTCTTCACGGTGCACGATGTCCTGTTCCGGGCCGACGTCTGGGCCGTGACCAGGCAGGGGAACTGGCTGGTGGACATCACGGACTACAGCGTCGAACAGGTAACTCGCCGCACCTTTAGACAAAACCCTGGCGATGACTGTCGGGGAAGTGTCCTGGTTTCTGCTGAGGCAAAACAACTTCGGAGAAAAACTAGAGAACCTAAATCTTAAGCACAAAATCCTATGTGCAGAGTTGCATCAGTAACGAAAGATAGGGTGAGTGACTGCTCCTCTTCCTCTCCGCAGGTAGGAGGGTCTAACTGCAGGCTACCCCAGCTCAGATCAACCAATCAGGTGACAGCAGAGGACCTGTCCCATCTGACACAGCTGGTAAGACCCGAAGAGTTAGTGCCTCCTTAGTGTTGGGAGGCCGAAGAAATGTCCCAGAATCAGTCCTCGTTGAGGAGAACCGTGTTTTTTTTTTATCTGTGTGTGTGTCTGCAGAACCACAGTAACAGTGTGAGCCTTGCGGTGCAGTGCAGACTGGACCTGCCGCCATCCAGGGAGGTGAAGGTGCAGCTCAGAGGAAGACTTCAGTTCCCTGCTCTGTTTGCTGTGAGTCAAAGAGACGAAGCTACGTAATAAGACGCTGAACAAAAACCTGCAGTAAAATGTTCCAAATGTGAAGTTGCTCTGGGAAAATTCTGCTCTGGATGTGTCGTGTTGTCTTCACATGAGCACCTGTGCAGTCTGTCATATTCATCGCCATGACAACCACCTGCCCCCCTGTTACAGGTGAGCTTCAGGTCGCTGGAGTTACTGGCCGCTGCCTCCCTCCAGCTGGACGCATCCAGTCCCATGTTCCTGCAGGAGGACAGACCCGTCAGACAGGTGAAAACTCACTGTCCTTTATTTAACTCTTTATTAAACGTCTCTTGTGGTTATTAGCAGTTGAAACACTATGATGTTCCAGTGTCACTTCTAAATGACAGTTGGGTAAATAACCCAGACCTGCTTCTGAACGCAGCCTCGAAACATCTACTGTGGAGCTCTGCTGACCACTGCTGTCGGGAATCTGTATTACAGCCTGGTGGCCTCACAACTTTCACATTATAAAACCAGTCTCCACAGTTTTCCTGCAGTAGATTTCATGGAACGAATAATGTTCAGTTCTTAGCTGAAACTTTGTCAAAGAAGTCGATTTAACTAATTTCCGTAGCATTGTCATGTTGTGTTTTCGTCATTTTCTGTGTTTTCATTGTTTATATGTTCGTATAAACCCATTTTAGTATTTTTTTCATGTGAAGAGCTTCGATACAGTTATAAGATGATGGGTGACCTACGACCTCCGGGTGTCACATCCGCCAATGCAAACCTCCGGCGCTCTGAAGCAGATCACAAAGCTTGTTTACAGGAAACAAGGCAAACTGCACCTGAGCCACTGGACTGGATTTTTGTTTTCCCACAGCAGGTTTAAAACTCAGAGCGGCTAGAACTGAATCTGTAAATGATAGAATGCAGTTTTTATTTACCTGTTTATTTATTTGTGTTGTAACTGCAGATAATCCTGGAGCTCAGGAAGGAGGAGGATTACAGCGTCCCTGTCTGGATTATACTGGGCAGCTCACTGGGAGGCCTGCTGCTACTGGCCTTACTGGTCCTGGCCCTGTGGAAGGTACAAACACAATCACACACTCACACATATCATCATGATCATCATCATCATCATCATATCAAAATTATTAGCACAAACATGTTTATCTTGGTATATAATATCTTTGGTTATTTTCATGGTTTGCTGAGTTGTTTTTGGTCCAGATTGAGGTTTTAATCATAGTTGGTTTAGTTTGATATTAAAGACTGTTCTGGTTTAGTCCACTCACACACACACACTCACACAAACTAGACTCACACTCACACTCACACACACTCATTCAGACTCACACACACTCACTGAGGCTCACACACATAAACACACTCACTCACACTCAGACTTACTCAGACTCACACACATTCACACACACTCAGACTCACTCACACAGATTCACTCAGATTAAAGTTTGTCATATGTGTCACAGTCTGTTTGTTAAATTTCAAGCTGCTTCTTTTATCTCCAGTTATCAGCAGCTGTCGTCCGTTAAGTTTGATGATCGTCCCGTCGGCCGAAGTGTCCAAATAAAATCTGTGTGTTCTCGTCTTAGCTCGGCTTCTTCAACAGGCGGAGGAGACAGGAAGAGGAGGAGCAGCCTGTGGCCAATGGGAAGGCGGCGGAGGAGCTATAATGTGTGGGCGACGCTGATGCTGCGTTCAGATCCTCGTCAGCTGGTAAA
>CM029121.1:28216526-28421526 GCA_016859345.1 Istiophorus platypterus | reverse complement strand
ACTCAAATGAAAAATGAAAAATTTTTTGGGGGGGGGTTTTGGACCACGGGTCAGAAAAAAAACAAGCGACATAAAGAAAATCAGTTTTGGCCCCTGGAAACAGTGATGGATATTATCGCGGTTCATTTTTAACATTTTTTTGACCGAACTAAAAGATTATTCAATACTTTAAAAAAGAAATGAGAATAACCATCAGCTTCAGCTCTATGGAGAATGTTTGAACTTGAGTAACACAAATATTTAAAGGAATAGTTGAAATAAGGTTTATAGTTGGAGATGGGTTATGTTTTACTGAATCTGAATCCAAGATCAACTCCACTTCTCAAACCTCATTAAATTTGCTGAGCTCCAGATATCGAAGTCAGATTCTTCTGTATTTAACGATCAGCTGATCATTTCACTGGAGAAAGAGTCTGTGGACCTAAAACAACACATTTCACTGGTGGACGCAGAGAGACAACAGGGAGTGATGCATCTTTTCATTTGCAAACAAACCATCTTTGGCAGAGAGAGCACATTAACCAACAGACCCAAGTCTCATTAGACAAGTTGCAAAACTGATGTAAATCAGTCGGTTTATCTGGAGAAAACGATGAACTGAAACCGTTTCAGCTTCAGTCTCTGCTAAGATATAAAAGAGGGGAAGAGATAAAAGGCTCGATGAGGGATTTGTTTTAACGAGTCCAAATAAAAATGAACCAGATCCAGAAATGGAACCAGCGTTCGAAACCCCACCAGATATGGGGAGCTTGTTTAGTCTTAACAAAGCTCACAAAACTTTACCGAAACAGAAAACCCGAGATGAAGATGTCAAAAAACGTGCAGCTGACATACGATCATAAGAAACAGCAGCAAAGTCAGAGACAGAAACGAGCCGATTCCTGCTGAAAATTCCACAGTCTCGCTCTCGACGAAGCTGACTGGAGAAGTGGGAATCTGTTGTGTCCAGGTTATTGACTATTGATCAGGCAAAACAAGACGTTTGAAGACACCAGCTCGGGCTCCGGGACATTTTACAGATCCAACAGTAAAATTGAGAAAATTATTGACAGATTCTATAAGATCAATAATGATAATAAAAACAATGGAAAGATTCATTCAGTAGAAAATCCAGGCATGAGTCTGAGGGATTATTACATTTTGGACCCGGTTAGAAAAACTGATGGATGTAAGCTCTTTTTTTATCCTTTAAGAGATCTAATATCTAATAATATAAATATTCTAAGACCTGATCAACGTGAACAAGAATAAAGAAAATTAATAAGCGGTTGCAGTGAAAAAAGCAGCGAAACATCTCAGAATAAGCATTTTGGTGAATCAAGATTAATGCTTCAAAGACTAATTCACAGAAAAAAACACACATCCTAGTTTAGCTTTTTGTTTTCTGTCGCCATCTGGGTGATAAGATCCTACATTCGTTACGACAAAGCACCCGATCAGAGCTGATGACAGGTCCCCTTGGATCTCCGCTGACCCACAGAGACCCCAGACCTGGACTGACAGGGTCCCGGGTCCCTCAAAACCTCCTCATGTCTGACAAAGCCGAAGCTGCAGCAAAACTGACGGAAAATGTGGCATCATTGTCCTCGACATCTTCCTCTTCATTTAAAAGCTTAGAATGTGGGGGGGTCCCTCCCTCACAGTTTCAAAATAAAAGGCCATGCACGAGCCTCTACAGACAATCAATCAGGGTAAATCTGGTTCATTCTTTTAACAACTGATAATTGTTAACTATATGGCCAAAAGTAAGTGGACAATTTTAACACTTGTGCAGGCCAGTCTAGTTCGTCCACTGTCCTGTGGAAACCTCCCAGCTCCAAAGTGTCAACACTTCAGAAGAATCAACGAGTTTCTGAACCATCTGTTTAGTCTAAGACGCAGGAGAATTTACTCAAACTATAAATAAACAACTCATTCTTTGAGTTTTACTGAAATATTCACAGAAAGGTTTTCACTGGACAGCAGAACTTTTCTTCGTGGACCTGGAGCTCTGAGCACCATCACACTGAGACAGTGGAGGGACAAACCCGAACTGATGCCGATGCCGCCGAGCTGCCATCTAAAACAGGTTCCTACTGGTCAGGAAATGATAAGAAGGGTAGGAGAGAAAAAAATATTCTCATCTACACAATATAGTGTTTTTTCTTCAATATTTGATAATTATTTCCTTTTTCTTGTAAAATACTTGAAAATTTTACCTTTTTCAGCTTTTGAAAAACTTAAAAATTAAACAGTGGGGTGTCCGCACACTTTTGGCCACATAAACTAGCTTCGTTGAAACAAGCCAAAAGAAAAAAAAAAGATCTCATTAGTAACAGTTATCAGCAAACCCTTTGAATTAAGCTCCTTTTAAAATATAATTAACTAAAAACCTGATTGTTAGTATTGATTCTGGCAGCAGTCAGATTCTTGTTCAACTGTCGTCATTACAGTAAAACTAAAACCAGTGGAAACTATTTCTCATATTAAAAATAAATCCCTCGTGTGACAGATGATCAGTGGGATGAATACATGAATCTCAGGTGAGGTCGGTCGTCAGTTGGCTCCTCTACAGTCACTTGTTTTCTCGCTCGTTCGTTCGTTCTTCCCGATCATCTCACTCGTTCAGTCAGACACTACGGGATCACAGTAATATGCCATTGGCAGCGGCTCCCCGGCATGGAGATAAGGCAAAACACGAAAGCAGCGCGGCGTCATGACCGCTGTCCTCTCTCTTTTCCCACGGCACAGACTGGCCGCAGGTCCGACTGGCCCCGGGTCCCCTCAGAGAGCTACAGCAGCGATGTGCTCATCAGTCGCATACACTCAGACCAACAGGCTGCCAACCCGGGCTGCTGGTACTCAGCAATTAATGTTTAAAATAGAAAAAAAGCAACCCACTTTTTTAAAAAAATACGTGTGTGTGTGTGTGTGTGTGTGTGTGTGTGTATATATATTTATATATATATATATATATATATATATATATATATATATATGTGTGTGTGTGTGTGTGTGTAAAACGCTCAAAAACTTTTAGTACTGAAACCATCATCCTCAGCACCATTTCGATTTGTTAGAAAATTATATGAAATTCTTTAAAAAGAACAAAGAGTCTGTCCTGGGTTCGTGCGGAGCCCTCGGCTCTCGGGTCCGTCTCAATGGAACTCCACAAACTCCTCCAGCGTCTTCGGGATCTGGTTCCGGTAGGTGATCTGGTGCTGCCGAACGGCCCGCGCCGCCAGGCACTTGAGGCTCATCTTCATCTGGGTCTTGAGCAGGATCTCCGACACGCCCGTGGTGCTCTTGTCCAGTGGCGTCTTTTTCTGCTTGTTGGTCATGTCCGTGTGGGCGCCGGCCTCCACCAGGTTGATGATGATGGCATGGAGCGTGAGGAAGTCGCTGATGGGCCGGTTGTACTGGACGATGACGTGCAGCGGGGTGTTACCCTCGTGGTCGATGGCGTTGACCTGCGCGCCGCAGTCCAGCAGCAGCTTGGTGACCTGGGCGTTGGGGAAGCTGCAGACGTCGTTGGTGTGGAAGTCGTCGACCGGCGTGGCGGAGCTGATGGCCAGGTGGAGCAGAGAGGAGCCCTCGCGCGACCGCGGGTCCAGTTGGATCAGGTCGTAGATGTGCTTGTTGATGCGGGCACGCTCCTCGTCGCTGCAGGTGGTCTTGGTGGAGATGCAGGCCAGATACAAGAAGGTAAAGACGTTTGACTCGTAGTTGTCCATGGCCTGTGGCAGCTCGGACTCGACGGCCGCCTCCACCCGTGCCATGCTGCGCTGGATCTCCAGCACGCTGCAGCTCAGCACCTGCTCCACGGCTGCGGCTGTCACCTGCTCTTTCAGGTGCACCATCTGGGAGAACACCTGGGCGAAGCGCAGCAGGTCTTTGTGTGTGTTCCGATTTCCTTTCTGCCGCAGGCGTAGTGCGTGGAGCCACAGCTTGATGCACTGCTCAAACTCCATGTTATCGGCGTAGACGGCGCCGCGATAGATGATGGGGTGCGACACGTCAATGTTGTCCGAGCCCAGGATTCGCTCCCGGATCATCAGCCCCTCCATGTGCAGGGCGTCCCGGTCCACCCGGATGGCCTCTAGGTCTTTCGGCGTCTGGCACTCGATGCGCCCCCCATAGGCCTCGACGGGCGGCAACAGCTCCTTGGCGACGGCGTTTTCTGGGTTGCGGTAGCGCTCCGTCATGGCCATGTGCAGGTAGTGGTATGTCTTCTGGATGTCATAGTTCTCCCGGTCATTGGCAAATGAGGCGCCCAGTAGCTCCAGGGCCTCGATGCGGCTACCGGGGTTGCAGTCAGCGTGCACCAGCAGAAGCTCTACCACGTCGGCCTTACAGCTCTCCGCAGCGACCTTCAGCGGGGTCATGCCATGTCCATTCACCACCATTGCGGCCTGGCAGCTCACCAGCTCTTTTACAATCTCCAGGTGTCCGGCCTCGGCCGCGAAGTGCAGTGCAGTGGCCCCGCAGTGGGCCTTGGCGTTGGGGTTTGCCCCCTGCTCCAGCAGGAACTTGACTACGTCCGTGTGGCCCTTGTAGGCGGCGATCATCAGGCAGGTGTTGTTGTACTTGTTGGTAATGCTGATGTCTGCGTGGTGCTCCACCAGGTAACGGACGATATCCAGGCGCCCATCGAAGCATGCCGCCCGCAGCGGGGTGGAGTTGGTGATGGTGGTGTGGTTAACGTTTGCGCGATGGGTCACCAGCAGGCGCACCACCTCGAAATGCCCCGCTCCCGCTGCACACCACAGAGCTGTGGCCCCGTCTATGACGTAGCTGGAAAACCGACAGAGACAACAGGTGGGGACATGATCCACAAGAGAAGAACCAATCAATGAATAAACCTGTCTACGCTTTAACAGTGGATCGTAACATAATTAGCATTTTTGTTCCCCTGGTTGATGAGGCCTCGCTCAGAAATATAACAGGAAGTGACTTACGATTAGTAAACACCCCAGTGTACCAATTCAACACACTTTTGGATCAGTTCATGTTTCTGACATCATCTCCGTGTGAGCGACTGAAGGAAAAACATAAACACAGAGAAATCTGAAGTTGCCTGATGCCGCCTAAGTACAGTTTAAATGGGACCCAGTGTGACCACAGAGCCCTGGTCTTGATGTCGGACCGGGCTACTCATTTCAATTTTACTAACTTCAATTTTTTTTAATGCCACTGCTGATAGTGAGACAAAACTTTGCTTAAGTAAAATTTAGAATAAAATGACCAAAATCATGATTTTTAATCAGTTACTATGAGTTGAAAGAACAAGTTCACAACAATCAGTTAAATTTATTACATTATAAACATTATAGTCATATAAGTATTGTGGTTCAATACTGAGCCCTGGTCTATGATGATTTTTTTTTCTAATTTACAGCCATCATATACAGATATATCTTTACAATAACAACTATGAATGATCCAACTTCATATAGTTTAAGTCTTGAAGAGTCAGTTACTATCAAAACATGACACCCCCCCCCCTGAAAAAAACATAAATTTTTTGGTTCGGTAAATTACAGCGCAGGTCAATTTAATCTGTGCAGCACTAAAACATAATGGTCATTGTAAAACCTTGTTAAAGTAAATATGAAATCAACGCCAGCAACATCCCTGTCCAGAAATGATGTCCCTGTTACCGTGGATAATCCACAGAGCAGGAAGGATTTCAAGTGAAAGCTGTTCACAGTGTAAACGTGTGTGTGCTGGGATAATAAAAATAGTTGTAAATCCATGTTAGGTCAGTGTGGTTATCCTGATTTAGGATATCACACCTACATGAGGCCTTTTTTTGGAGCTGAAAAAAATCAATCGTTAAGTAAATTATTCCGCAAACATTTTGAAAACGGGCTGATAGTTTAAGTCATTTTTTTCTAAAAACCTGAGAAAATTCATTATTTCCAGCTCCTGAAAGTTTAGGATTTTCTGCCTTTCTATGTTGTACATCATAGTAAAATTAATATCTTTTGGTTCTGGACATTTGTTCGAGCCCAACAAGCAATGTTACTGTGTCATGTTGGGTTTTAAAAATTCTGACCGGAAATTTTTTCATTACTGTTGAGTATTTTAGAGATTTATTCTTAATAAAGTGATAAGGAGTCAAAGCTCTGTCTTACTGTTATGATAAATGTATCATATGATAAATGTATTTGTCCACGACTGAACATTATTGTCAGTAGTTTCCATAGAAACCCTTTCTTTAATAGAAGGTGCTTCTACTGAGTGGTGAATAACAGACGCAGTTTCTAGGAAGCTGAATGTCGGATTCTTTAAATGTCATTTTTCAAAAGGCTGCAAATGAGGTTGTTTAAGTCACCTGTTAATCTGCTGATTATTTTCCCAATTCATCGATTACTCATTTTAAATGCCATATTGATTATCAGCGTGTTTGCTGATCCTTTTCTTTCAATCAACTGTCTGATGAACGGACTAATCATTGCAGCCCCAGCTTCCTTTGTCTTCTATTGGATCAAGATGGACGCAGAAATCTCAGGTGTCTCAGAACCGAGGGGATAAAGCCAGAATTATCTGATCCCACAGGAAGGAAGGAAGAAAATATCTTCTTGAATTAGATGAACTCGACCTTTAGCTCCAACACGGACACAGGCTGACTGCGGTGGGTCTTACCCGTCGAACCGGACCGTGCCGGTCTGTTCGGTGTCCACTCTGTAGTGGTCCAGGAGCAGCCGGACCACTTTGTCGTGTCCGTTCCGGGCGGCGATGATCAGGGGGGTGGACCTCTGGCCGGCGAGCTGGGTCACGTAGCTCAGCAGGTACCGGGTCTCCGCCTCGGAGTGGTTGAGCAGCAGCGCGGCCAGCGTCAGGACTCGGCCCTCGCTGGCTGCCTTGTACACGTAACCGGCCAGAGACTCCATCTGAGCCCGACAGGGAGCCAGGACCTCC
Source organism: Istiophorus platypterus (assembly GCA_016859345.1). Classification (NCBI taxonomy): domain Eukaryota; kingdom Metazoa; phylum Chordata; class Actinopteri; order Istiophoriformes; family Istiophoridae; genus Istiophorus; species Istiophorus platypterus. The sequence continues at coordinate 28,414,623 of CM029121.1, read as the reverse complement.
GCTCTCCTCGCAGCTGTCGCCCGCAATGCCCACTCCTCCAAAGCAAGCCGCCTCCCATTAAACTGTCGAACAGGCCCCAGTGCTCACATGAAACGGGACCCTTTCTCCCTTACTGCCACATGAGAAACGTCGCGGAGCCCGGAGGGGCGAGTTTTACAGCTTGAATCTCCGACACTGGGCGCCCGGGTTCTGGGCTGAGCGGACTAGCCGGTTAGCTAGTCTGCCAACGTTAGCGACCTGTTCATTTACACCGTCACTTTTTCAGTTCCGGGGTTAATGATGTTAAACTGGTGTCTCGTCATTCGCGCCAAAGAATCATCCTCCAGTGTGATTTCTGCCTGAAAACTCCAAACAAGACGAAAGAATCAAAAACAAACACTATTACATTCACCTTCCGCTAGCTAGTCATCTGCCGGAAGTTACCGTTCAGCTTAAAAATACACCCGATTCGAACGTTCTCTAGCAGATAAAGGTTCCACATTCCAAACCCGTTTTGTTTGTCCGTTTCGATTAGGACACAATGTAAAGAGGAATAACAAATTATACTAATAAATAAACGAATGAATGAATAGTCCATGGTAAATGTATTTAAATAATAACAACATTACACAACCAGGGGTTTGTAGATTCATTCAAAAATAAATTGACAAACTATAACTGTTACAACGTTTTCTAAATAATTTTAAAGGCTGACTGACTTCCTCATTTTGTGTTGCACTTCAATTAATAATAATAATTTAAAAAATCAAAGGTGGTATTGACCTTTGCTGTACATTTTGTGCGCTAGAGCTACATGGAAAATGTTACCTGTTTGTTTCTGAACTGCTGTCTTGTCCATTGACATCCTAAAATCTCAAATTTGTCTTAAAGTGGTCAAACAATATTTGGTTGATTATTTTAACTTTGGACTGTGTTATCTGTTTTATAAGCTGAGTATTTATTATGTAACTTTCAACAAATGACACGTTTAATCCAGTTAGTCTCTAACTTTGAGCCAACACGTATGAGACATCTTTGTCAGGAAACTGGCAACTGAAGCATCTACTTTTCCTTCTCCATCTACTGTAGCAATAAAACTGAAAGCTCCAGAACAGTTACTAAATGAACCTTAAGGTTGAGATTGTTTTTTCAATGCAAAAAACTCAGGATGAAACAAATACAACAAAGATGAATTTGTCTAAATCATCCAGGACATGTTGAAAGACAGGATCAACCTAAATGCAGGTTATTGACGACGGCGGGGTGATTGGATGGATCGGTGTTTAAGATGAGGGATCAGAGAAACGTTGGCCGTGGCTGAGCAGCTACAGACGGTCTGTTGCTCCGCAGTCTCCTCCTGCTCCCTGTGGGTTTAATGAAGCTGAACTCAGCTGTTCTCATTTACAGATTTTTCTTCATAGTCAGACAGCGAACAAGTATGAAATAGTGATTTATTCACAGCCCATAAACACAACCTGTTAACCGGCAGACGAGGTCTGAAGTGACAGCAGCTCTGCCTGGCGTTTTGTCTTCGCCGCCATTCAAAATGATCGATCACACAGAAACGTTCTTGTGATCATGATATTTTTATCTGTTGACTGCATCTCACAGTTGGTACTGATTGAAACTCTGTCTGTGGTCTCATCTGTTGCTTCGTTGTACGGTCCTCAGTCGATCACACAGTCCCCAGAGGATGAACCCCACTGACCTGGATCATCCTCTGACTTTTCCCCTGGCGCCATCACCATGTCAACATTATGATCTACCTAGTGCCTTGGTTTAGGATTAAACATCTGCAGAACTAATGATATTTCCCATCTGCCTCAGCTCTACTCTGTGTTCAGTGCCAATTAGCAAATACTAATGTGGACGGTGAACATGGTTAACATGCATGTTAGCACTGTCGCTGTCAGTATGTGAGCATGTTGACATTAGCCTCAGGGAGCTGCTAGCATGGCTGCAGACTCTCACACTGGTTTCAGAGTGATAACGGTCCGTCCTCACTGCTGTGTCCTCCCGTCCTCTGGACTCCAGGCTCTGTCCTGCTGGACTCTGGAGCTGAACTTTAAAGAATTAAAAATTCCACGTACACGAGTCTGAACTTTGTGGACTCTGTGCTGAGGACGGCCTTTTGTTGTGTGATGTGTGTGTGTCTCAGTGGCTGTTGCTGAGTTGAAGAGACAGAATTGAGCAGTGTGGATGGGACTGACGTTATAAAACAGTCTCGTCCTCCTCAGACGCAGGACATCACAGAAAGTTCCAGACTGACTCCAGCTTTTCTATCAAAGGTTGTCTCCTTCTCCATACAAGTTCTCCACCTGAAACCACCAAACAGAGTGATGGTCATCAGCTTCCAAAACATTTTCTGATTCATCTTTAGGCTGGAATCGATAGAATTTTACAGAAACTGACGCAGAAAAGAAACCTGCTTCTCAGACATGAATCTTTTTTTTTTTATGATTTCCTTGTTCAAAACTGTTCGAGTTAAGATTTCAATGTTTGTAGCTTAAAGCAGCTGTTTAGCATTTTGGGAAATTCTCCTCTTCCTCCCAGATTTTCAGATTGATCCCGCTCTCATATCTGTACAGTCAATATTTAAATTTCATACGTATTAAAACGGTCTCCTTGGTTAACTACAGCTCATAGCATCCACTGTGTTGTCGTTCACTTCTGTCCCTGCTGATGGGCATGGCTTTATGACAAACTCGGGCAGGGACAACCTTGATTATTAAGAATAACTGTGTGGGATCTTATTCCCGTGTTACCACATCAGATCTACAGATAACAACTGACCTGCAAACATGTTTCGCAGGTATTCCTGCCCTTTACTGTGAACCACGGCTGGAGCATAAGCTTCCGGCTGCGTCCATCTGAAAGCAGATTAATGCTGTCTAATGAAACATCTGGAGGAGGTTTATACAGATTACAGGCTCATCTCTCAGCAGATAAACCCACACAGAGGCTCTGCGTGCTTTAGGATGAGATGATTTGCTTTTCACAAAGGTTCATTTAGTACCGACAGTGAGGAGACACGTTCAGTTTCAGCAGCGATGGGAGGAAAAAAGTCAGGGAAACATCAGGAGACCGAGATGGATTAACAGCCGATGGACGTAGGTGATGGGTTTAAGAGGCAACGTCTGACTGGCCTCTCACTGGGACCGGGACACGCCGTCCAGTGGTTAATGTCACAATCAGCCGGGAAAGAGATGCGGTCGTCCACCAGGAAGAGACAAGGCTCAGCTCTGAACGCAGCAGCCTTAACCTGCAGGTTTGTAAAATTCAGTATCAACCAGTCAGGTCCCGTTAATCCTGCAGCTCAGTGATGTTGAAAGGTTCACTCTCTGGTTTTCTTACGGCCCTGATAGGCCCCGAAGATCCTCCTATAGTTCTCTGTTTAAAACTCAATGCAGATCACAAAAGAGTTTAAAAGTAAAAGTGTTCAATGATTCACTCTATTCATAACAGGTGGAAAGCTGAGGACTGGTTCAGTCCTTGTTTTGTGGCGGAACCAGCCATCAGCCATTCTCAGGGCAAAATATTGGATATTTTGAGAATAAATTCACGATGTTTTGAGAATAAAAGTCTAACGTTCGGGTGTGTGACAGATAAACAGGTGCGATTAAAACGGGAATGAATCCACTTTCATGGCCATCAGGTCAAAGGTCGCGTGTTCCACCAGTTGTTCCTTTTTTAAAGTGCCTCCTCCGTCGTCCTGGATTAGCTCGACTCATTAGCTGTTAGCATGTCTCAGCACATTAGACATTAGTGTGTGTCCCCGTCTCTGTCTTGTGATATGTCCGTGTTCTGCAGCCGGTCGGTCGGTTCTGCGGAGACGGAGGCGGCCGCGTCGAGGCCTCGGTTCCACCTGGACCTGTGGCTCGGTTTCACAGTCCAGAACTGGATCCTGGATGTGGGCCGGCCTGTTGTCATGGTAAGAGGAACAGAACGCGTGCTTAATCCGGCACAAATTTCATCTTTTACTGATTAAATGAGAAAGTGAAAATTTCTTGTGTGGTTTATGTTTGTGTATTTATATTCAATTTTAGTTCAATTCCTCTTTTTTAGTTTTAATTGTAGGTTTGTCGACTTTCACTTCAAGCCGAATCATATAAGATTTTAAGTCAGCGCTTGATTTTACCCTCTTGTCTTGTAATATCCAAATGTCAGTTCAGTTCAGTTCCATTTTAACCTGAATCAGAGTCTGTATTACAGAGAGTTTTCGGTTTTTCATTCCCGGGGTAAAACTTGCTGAAGCTCAGCTGGTTGAAGTATCTCTGAAAGGAGCCTCGGCCTGTTTCCACTGATGTGGATCAGGATCTTAGATCATGTGAGGACACGTGAGTCCCCGGGAGGAATGAACCGTCTGCCCGGCGTTTCCTCTTCCCGAACCCTTTTGCAGCTGCTCCTCCCGGCGGACTGGTTTCCCCCCAACCGCCCCGGTGCGGCCGATTATCTCCACCTGCTGTACAACGTCACCAGCCCGCTGCTGCTGCTCCAGGTAACCGAGCCAGAGCACGTGACGCGAGCTAGTGTTCGAGTCCCGGTCCGACATCTGTCTCCTCTGTCCCAGATGCTCGGACGCAGCCCCCGGACCCCGCCCCCCCCGGCCGTCCACCTTGGCATCGTGGCCGTCGTCATGGCGACCAGCATCCGCCTGGTGGCCGACTCCGTCGCCCGTCGCCTCCTGGTCGGCGGCTTCCAGCTGCACCTGCCGGTCAGAGAGAACCCGGTGATGAAGAACCTCAGACCTTCTTCCCTGGTAGGAACCGGATCACACAGATCTCGTCCTTCACTCCTCTGGTGACACAGTTTTCTCTGAACCCGCCTTTTCTTCTGCTTTAGTACAAAAACTCAGTCTGGACCAAAACATTCACGCGACATAGTTATCCACACAGAGTTAAGAGCATTTTTTCTTTTGCTACCGATGAAATAGTTATTTGATTAAACATTAAACATTTGAACGAGGTTCAAAGGTTCCACTAATTCCTTGGGTTTTTCAGTGTTTTACATAAACCTGTAGATTTCTGACGTTGTCTTGATATTTGCCAAAATAATCTCAACTCCAGATTCGGAAGCTTTGGACACGTCACAAGTTCCTCATCAGCACGTTGAGTTTAATTTCAGTTTAGAGCTGGAACAGATGATTAATCAACTTTTGTGATAATCACTTAATCATTTCAGTCAAAAATTACATACTTTTGTTGTCCAAACAGACAAACAGACAACCAGACAAACAGGCAAACAGACAAACGGACAAACAGGCAAACAGACAAACAGGCAAACAGACAAACAGAAAAACAGACAAACAGACAAACAGACAAACAGGCAAACAAGCAAACAGGCAAACTGACAAAAAAAACATAAATGAAGAATAAACAACAAAAACTTTTTTTTTCACAGAAAACGAAATAGGTTAAAGAGAATTAAATTTCTGAGATAAGAAAGGAAGTTAGTTTCAATCTAAATCAGAAGGAGGAAAACACTGAAGAAATGTTTAAGTAGTTATAATGTGATATGCGATTTTATTCCAAATATTAATATCGGCACCAAAAGTGGATCTTACACCCAGTTATTATGAACAGCAGGACCAGAGTTTATCTTGATATTTAATATTTATTAGATGATTATTTTTCCTTCCCCAGTGAGTGGATGTCGTGATATTGCAATTTATTTATAATGAATTTCAATTTGAAAGAACTTTCTGTAATGTTCTAGTAAAATACGTTTCAGACTGCACATTGGTCACAAGGGAAATTATGAACTGGAACCGAGTTTTGTGGAAAACACCAAGTGAGTTCTGAACCGAGACGGTGAGATGACCGGACGGACCCGGACCAGTGTTCGGACCAGCATCTGTCAGCGTCTCCGACCGACCTTAGGTTTTATACTCATGAAGGCTCCTGTGTATTTCAGGTGGATGCCGTCGAGCTCCTGTTCTACTACGACGAGACCCTGGCTCATCTGATGTGGTGAGAAGATCCCAGACCCGTTCTTATCACTTTCACACCAGCGGCACCATGAAGTCAGTCGCCTATGAAATGATAAACAACTAGTCCATGTCGTCTGATCGTCAACTTCCAGAGTCTGAGAAGATTCTGATGTTAGAAACAGACAAATGAAACCTCCTGAAGACACAATCTATCAATAAAAATCGATCAATATGCGTTTAAAAAAGGTTAAATTGCACAGACGTGACATGTGAAATGTCCTTTAAAGTGGCCTGGATTTTATACAGAACCAGAACCATCAGTCATCTTATCATAAAACATGTACATGGCTCCTTTATGAAATAAAAGATAGAGATAAAACATAAAAATGAAATATAGAAATAAAACATAGAAAATAAAACATAGAAAATATAAAATAGAGAATAAAACATATATAATAAAACATGGAACTAAGGCATTGAAAATAATACATGGAGAATAAAACATAGAAAATAAAACATAGAAATGAAACAGAAAATAAAAAATAGAAACAAATCTATAACAAACATATAGTTAGAAAATTATCAAAAACACTGAATGGAAATATACCTTGAGATCAGGTAAAAGCACTGGAGCTGTCGTAAAGGAACAGTATTTACTAGCTTCCTTTGTGAGAGTGAGACGAGGAGATCGACCTTGTGTGTGTGTATGTTAAGTAAAGAGTCGATCATGGTTAGCCTTGTCCGTAAACATAAACACTAACGTACAAGTACTTGTACTTGTCTTTCAGAGGCAAACACATGCTTTTTACCACAAAATGTATAATGCACAGGTGCAGTCAGTTTGTTACATATATAGCACATATAGGTGCTAGTATAAACTAGCATAAAATGAAAATTCACAGGTAAAATACAAATACCTGAAAGACATACTTAGGTTCGGTCCTTGAGTAAATGTACTTAGTTACTTCCCTTCACTGGAAACGCAGTGTCGTCTACCTCTGACGTGCTAACAGACTCCGGGGTCAGAGGTGGAGGAGGTTGTCGCATTCCAGAAGGTTCCTCCGCTGGAAAGAGAAGACCGAACCGTCTCTGTGGTCTGGTTTGCTGGTCGGTTCCGGTGCAGCAGCAGGTGGTCTAGACAGTTCTCTGCTGTTGGATGCGTTGCCTCCTTTGTTATCGCCACACAGCGTAATAACCCCATCATGCGGCCGGACTCGTCTTCTCCGGGGCCCCAGGGCAAGAACCCGGGGCAAACAGCAGCTTCGTCACATTTTACCCTGAGCCCCAGAAATCAACCACTCTTGAATCTACCTGGGTTGTTGATGATATGATTTAACACACATTCAGTCAGAAATAGGCAACATGTAAGGATTTATGGAATAATACAGAGTTCTCTTGTTTTCATTCTTAATTGAATAACTTGATTATTTAACTACTTTTTAAAAAATTCTGATTTTCCATTGTGTTTTCGGGATTTGGTGCTTCATCACAAACGCCAATGATACAAAGCTCTAAACTTCACATCCTTGACCTCATCCACTTAGTGGACTCTGACTTTACTTTGATTATAATCTGAATGGTTAATTTTTAGCCCAAAAACATCTCACAACAATCCTAAAAATCCTCAGTGACATGGTCCGAGTGAGATCCCTCCGAGCGAGATCCCTCTGAGGAGCGTACGGGGCTGAATGAGGGCGAACGGTATCCGGGCCTGATGCCGTTGTGTTGTGCAGATACAGTGGTGGAGGTTTTCTTAATCTCCAGCTCTCTCTCCTCTTCCTCTCCCCCCTCCAGGTACGTCCCACTCTTCCTCATCCTCCTGCTCTTCTTCAGCGGCTGTTTCTGCCACAGGAGTCGGGGGGAGAAGATGCCCCCGGCAGCGTGGATGCTGCTGGTTCCCAACGGCGCCTACTACTGGTCAGACCGCTTTACTACCAGATCATAAACGGTGGGGGGGGGGTCAGAGGTTCAGGTTTTAACGGGGAGACGCTCTCAATCTCAATCAGCAGCAGAGGGAGATTAAATCCCCTCCTCATCATTGTTAATGCGACCCTAAAGAGGTCAGAGGTCAACTGGCCCCTGGGCTGAGACACTGGCAGCAAAAAAACAAAAAACAAAACAGGAAAACAAACAAGGTTTTTCAAATAAAAATACAGAGGCATGTGTTACATAACCACAGCCACAATAAAAAATCATCAAAAACCCACAAAGAGATTAAATAACTGCACAGTTTAAAGTGGATTATCCGGCTTGATCCATTGACTCCTGCCTGTGAAGTGTTGTGCCTCATTGTTTTGGGCCAATATGCTCGCTGAATACGTTGGAGCTTTATTATTATTATTATTATTATTATTATTATTATTATTATTATTATTATTATTATTATTATTATTATTATTATATATATTATTATTATTATTATTATTATTATTATTATTATCATTTTCAGTTAATGAATAAATGTGTTGAGAAGGAGACGTTGGCCTCAGCTCTGGGTATTAAAACCCCATCCACACAGGAAGGAACAACTTTATTAATCCCGGACAAGCAGCACACATCCTATCGACACAACATAAATAAGGAAAAAATATACGTGTCATTTTCTGGCTCACGAAACGAATTAAGATCCTTCAAACCAAAAAACCCTGTTCAGGCCATTTATGTCATGATTTACATATACTAGATATAATACACACGGGCTATATAAAGGCTCTGTGCTGTTCTGGTGTCAGTTTAAACAGACGGTTTATACTATGGGAAACCTGGGTGTGAAAATTGTAGTTTTTCAGTAATCACTTACTGTTTTAAAGCCTTATTCAAACCAACTGCGACTGCAGTGAAGCTTTTATGATAAATTTAGACTCTGACTGTTAAATTAGGAGGATTTATATATTTTTTTAATGTATGTGAACATATAATGAAATACATAATTGTGTCCTCTTACACTGTGATGAGGTCTGGTTTTTGAGCGGTGACCTCTGACCCTTGTCCCACCAAAGGAAACTGTAACTAGTGTCTGACGAACAATACACCAGCAACACCTGAGGAGGTGTGTGTGTGTCTGTGTCTGTAGTAATAATTGATGAGGTGTTGCTCATATACATTACTCACTGAAAACAACACTGGAGGATAAAGGCAGAACCTTGTCAGGGGTTTAATGTGTTTCAGCCTTTAAATACAAAATAAAGCTAAAACTAAAACTCTGAACCCAACAACAGTTTCCTGACAAATGGTCAATTCCAAGACTTTCAGGCAGCCGTCGCCACTTATCACATTATTATTCATATATACTGTCACTATAGCCACTTTTCAAATTTTAACACATGGTGGTTTTAAAGTATTTTAACATAAACTGCAGCAGAAATTTCAAAACTCTCTTTGTGGGCATGTTTAAAGAATATTGAAGAATCAGCTGTTGAAATATTACACATATTTATTTGTATACTTATTTATTTTATCAGATAAACAAATCTCGTAGACAAACAATAAAAAAGTAAGTGACAAAACAAGTTAGTTTTGATATTTTTTTTTAAATTCTGTTAACAACAACAGCAACAACAACATTAATAATAATAATACATTATTACATTGTTGTAAGCAGATAAGGACTTTTTTTAATGTATTTCTATTCATTATCTGTTTATAGCAGCATCTGGTTACAGGTGCTTCACAGGTGGATATAAAGTTATGTAGGGGACTTTCTATCTGCTTACACCCACACTATTGTCTTTTAATAGCTTTTATTAAATGTTGGCAGTTATGAATAAATAGTGGAAGCTGAAATACTTTTTTCACACGTGGAATTTAAAAAGGTCGCTGCTTGAGTGTTAAACAACCTCAAGGGGAAAATGAATGTGCTTGACCTTGTGATGATGAAGCGATAAACTAATAACTGATAATCTGCCATTCAGGACAATAAAATTACTTAGTCTGATTTGTTCTTGATGTTCTGGGTTAAAATCACCGTGTGAACCGAACCTTAAACCTGAACCAGCGGCCGCCCATGTTCCCTGTGTTCCTCACAGGTTCCTGATCGCCGAGGGACAGGCCTTCATCCTCTTCATCTTCACCTTCTTTGCGATGGCCGCCACTGTGATGCACCAGAGAAGGCGGGGCCTGGTTCCCGATGGCAACGGCCTCTTCATGCTCCACAGGTGAACACGAACGGACGCAGGTCTCAGTAACAATGACCCAGAGAGGCCTATTTATTACCCAGAACGTGGGTTTCTGCGGAGAAGCTGATTTGCTGAGGTTCTCCGGTTTCCCAGTTTCTCTGCAGCGCTGGTCCTGGTGGCGGTCTGGGTGGCCTGGCTGTGGAATGACGCCACCCTGAGGAAGAGACACCCCGGGCTGATCTACGTGCCCCAGCCTCGCGCCGTCTACACCCTCCACCTCCACCATGACGCCCAGACACCCAGTTAACGGTGGATTTCCACTGTTCTGGTGGGGAATGCAAAGTTTTTAAGGGGGGGTGTCACAGCCTGAAACAGCTCTGTCTGCAACCTGAATGGATTCCTACTTTTATACAAAAGCTTAGAAAGATCCAGTATAATGTGATGTGAGGTAGTCACATATATGACATTTTATCCTTTTATCAGTTACATTCTCATTGTTTTTATTTGTTTTGCCTTTGTTTTAATGCTGTTCTTATTATTACTATTATTATTGTTATCATGTTCTCTTCACCTTAACTGTGGCATTTTATCTGTGTTCTGATTGTTTCTTAACATTGTTTTTATTCATTTCTATCATTATCACATAAATTCTTTCCCTGTTTCTAATGTTTACTTTGTTTGTTCTTATTAATGTAATTTATTTATTGTAAAGCACTTTGAGCTGCATTTAAACTTTGGAAGTTTCTGTAGGAATAAACTTTATCATTATCTTTATTATCATTATTATTATAGACAACCAGGGTAAAAGACATTAAAAGACCAGCTGTCTCCTTTACATTTTCCATTTTTCAGTCTTGCAGACTGCATCGATGACTAAACAGCACATGGGCCAACAGGAACTAAGGATTATCAGCTGATCAACATTCACTGTGCATGTTATGAAGCGGGCGGCAGAGTTCTCCGTGTATTAGGCCGGATGATGAAACCGTACACGAGAATGTGCGGGATTCATCAGAGCCGAGCATCACCTCGCTCTGTCGGTTCTCGTCAGTAGTGGCCTCAACAGCAAAATCAGTTTTAAAATCCATTGGTGATGCAGCCCCAGAGAAAACAGAACGTTCCGTTCCTCCGTAGCGTTAGTATTAGACTCTTCATCGGTGACTCCTCGTCCCCCCCGAGCAGCCGTGGCCAAATGTCGGCCCGAGAGCCCCCGCAAAGGACACTAACATAAAGGTCGCCTGACTAAATGCCGTTGGTTTAACAGCTCGACAAAGTCATATACTCCATTTCTGAAAAGGGCTCAATGAACCTTTAAAATCACAGATGTATCAGTCAGAAAAATCTGGTATGTCAGTGTCTCACCTGTACCTGCACCCTCACCTGTACCTCTGAACAACTGCTGAACTCTCAGTTCATCAGGTGTAAAGTCGGCGGTAAACACGGCGTCCAGCTGAGGCTGATGGCAGCGTTGGTAGTTCTGCAGGTTATTAGTTTTAAAACAAACTGAACTGGGTTGATTCCATTTTCTGTTCAAGACAAAAACACTTTCAGCTGCAGAATGAAACCTGTGTCCTCTCGGTCACGGAACCATGTCTTTTTCCTGCTTGGGGTGACCTCGCCCATGGGTCTAACTCTGTGTTGTATTGTGCAGGGTGGAAAGGGACCACACCGCCTCTGGGCAATTTATTGCCAAACACTAGCAACAGCAACTGCAGTTGTGAAGAAACAGGGAACATAACGTTGCCAGTGCTGCTCTGTGCAGACTCCAGGGCAGACTGTGATGAAAGAGGCAGTATGATGAACACTGGCATCACAGGATGACACATGAAATGCAATTTATACAAATAAAATATGAAGTACTTTATTTCAGTAAAATGACAAAAATTATCCAAAGCATAAACCTACATGTCTGTAGTTGAAGAAACAAACTCAGGTTTGTTTTCGCATGATTTCTCTGCAGCTGCAGATGAACAGTTTTAATGGATGGAAACTTTTCTCTGGATGATCTTCTGGAAATTTGGCTAAAATTTGCTGTAAATCGGGATGGAAACTCGGCTGCCGTCGACCTCCTGACGGCTCCGGGTGAGGAGTCGTCCTCTGGGGAAAATGAGGACGACTCCCGCCGAGCCCTAACGGCGGAGAGAGGGACGCGACCCATACCTGCCCCCCCCCCCCCCCCCCCAAAGGGGGCTTGGAGACCCAGCCAGGATCCTGCGTCCGTCCAGCCCACATTACCGTCCTCGTCTCACGGTGGCCTGGATCAGTTTCCTGAGCTGAGGAACAGCCGGCAGGGTTCAGACCCGCTCACGCACACGGAGCCACGATGGTGAGATCACGCCTGAAGCTTCAACCCACATTCTGCTTCTCCGCCGTCCACTCACGCTGGTTTCTTTCTCCTCGTCCAGGCCAAGTTCCTGACCCAGGACCAGATTAATGGTGAGTCCCTCAGACACTACGCGTCACCGCCAGCTGGAGGCAGGCTTGTGGGGTATTAATGTGTGTTTGATCAGACGACCGATGCATGTCTTCTAGTGCAATAGCTTCCTTGGGGGGTCAGTCCCGTTCATGAGATTATTTCGGTGCAGTGCTGGTGTCGGTCAGACAGTTTTCCATGAGCCTGCCCGAGCACAAAGCGGCCCTGTTCGCTCCAGCTCGGCAGAGTCACACAGGCTGGTTTAACCCCCCCCCATTAATGTGATTAAACACAAAGGTTCACTATCTGAACGCGGTATTCCGGCTAATGAGGAGACGTTAAATTCACTCTATTGTCTCTGCATGAAAGGACGCAGCAGCTGTCGCGAGGATTTTTCTGGTTTTGTTCTGCGACGTCGTAGAGTTCGACGGCTGAAGCGTCTTTGTTAAGTGACGTCAGTCCGCCAGAGCCTGCGTCAGCCTCTCACACTAATGGCTACTTTCATTGTTGATTGATCTGGTGATTATCTCCTAGATGAATAGATTACAGATGAATGGATGACGTCTTGTTTTGTACGACGAACGGTCCCAAAACTAAAGATAATTAGTCGAAGAACAAAGTTAAAAGTGATTAATTTGCCTTTGTGTAGAACAACAACAAGGCAATTCATGGAGTTTTATATAAGACATCAAAAGGCACATAGGGATATAAAAAGTTAAAACATAAAATACACAAAATAGCTGAAAACCCTCACGGTTGACAAGATTGAACTTAAGAATCTTTGGTGTTTTTGCTGCAGCCACGCTAACAGCTCAGCGCTGCTTTTAGCTAATATCACCATGCTAACATGCTCACATGCTTAGCATGTTCACCATCTTAGTTTAACGTGCTAGGAGGCAGTGAACACAGGGCTGGCAGTTCTGCAGGAACATAGCAAAAGTACTGGACACATTCAAATGTCAACCTGATGGTGGCGCTAGAGGGAAAAACGGAGGATCAGCAGAGTGTTTCCAGTTCATCCTGAGGGGAATATGAACGTCTGAATCACATCTCATCACACTGGCATCCATCACGCCATACAGCTAGCATCGCTAAAAATGATGGTTATGATCAATAGGCTTTAAAACTACTTGAAAATTAATTTTCTTTTCATAAACTAATCAATTTCTTGCCTTGTTGTTTCAGCTCCACTGATGGTTTAGATGGAAACGATGCCGTTTGCTCATTTGTATGCGAGATTAAAACCACATTGGTTCTCTCCTTTTCTTTAATCCTAATTTGCAATTTAATTTGACAAACGTTTATTTCAAGTTCTCTAACAACAGCTTCATCAGTAGCCGTCCCTCAGACAGCGCTAGTGTCACCACACGACTTGAGGACTGAACGTCAGAGTTCTCCATGATGTTGTTTCCAAAGCTGTCAGGCCTTTGCTCTTCTTTCAGCTCTGGCTTTGGTCTCCACCAGCTCCTGATGGAAAACTCTGGCTCTTTAGCTGTTAAATGCTCCACTGAGTTCACCAGCTGGTCTCTGGGTCTGGTAGTGGACGGTGGGATTATGTGATGAAGGTGTTCCTTTAGGCAGACACCAGTGTAATGAAGTGTCTCTGACCAGGTGTGTGTGTACAACCCTCTCTGGTCGTGTGTCTTTGTATTGTTGCAGAGTTTAAAGAGTGTTTCTCTCTGTACGACCGTCAGCGGAAAGGGAAGATCGAGGCCTCGGAGCTGATCACGGTGATGCGATGCCTCGGGTCAAACCCCACCCCCTCCGAGGTCCAAGGACACCTGCTGAACCACAACATAGGTAGACCTGTCCACCTGTCCCGGGTGTCCAGCTCTTCGTCTGTCCCACCTGTCTACCTGTGTGCTTGTCCAACTGTCCATTGGATAGTCCGTCATTTCAATGTGTCCACCTGTCAAACCTGTCTGACTGTGGAATAAGATCTTTGATCTTTTACTTCATTAAAAGTAGCAACAGTTGGTTGATTGATTGATTGATGGAGTGATCAATGGACTGATAGATCCGTGCAGTTGTAAAAGAGGTAACACATTGAAAACATATATAAGTTGTGAGGTGTGAGTCATTGCTGGTTTCAAAAGTTCTCTGGTTTCCTGAAACTCCTTAACCAGCGTTAATGTTAATGTTCCTACCACCATTTTGACTTATTTACACCTTGTTTCTGAGGGATCAGGTTTCCCCGTGTCGATGACCTGGAAGTGTTTGCACCATGAAGACGTACAATTAAGGAGTCGGTCGTATGAGGATGAAAATGAAATTACATCATATCCGTTACATTTGGGTTTAATTACACTGAACAACCAACTCATGCTGATGTGAAGCTTCAACATTTGTTTGATTTTCAAACAGCTCAGTATTAATAGGTGCCAGGTCACTTACAATAATCAGAACTTTCAGAAAGAATGAAATGATTCCACCCACTTTACTGCTGCCTCTCTACATGGTTTGTTTTTGTTCCGTCCAAGACAAAAGTTGACCTGTGTTGAGGTCTGGGCCTCGTCCATCATAATGCTGCTCATAGACCTCACTGCGAGACACGTCTGTGGAGTCGGAGCAGTTTGCTGCTGGCAAAATTCTGAAAGTCAGAAAACGAGGACATAAATCTCACAGTGTGACTGATGCTACAACCACACATCCGAAATCCAACCAATCCAACCATGAAAGAACATAAAAGCTTCAATTTTTGGACAAAGTTAAAAAAAAAGCATTGACTCTGTGGTAGAAGTTTTCTGGGGCGTGAGGAGGCAGAGGTGATAACAAAAAACTGAAATAAAGAATAAACAATATTTTTTCTTCTCTCTATAAGGAATTAACAGACCCAACATGAGACGGTGCCCTGAGGGGACTGTGATCTTTGTGCTTCGAAACGATTCTTTTCAAAACCAGTGAGACAAAACTTCCTCCCAGTACTTCCTCCCAGTTCCAGAAAGATTGATGAACTTTTCCCGCAAAACCCGCAAAATATTCCCTTTGTTTTATTTTATTCATCTCGGCTTTAATCTTTCTCTGTGTGTACAGCCAGGCCAGTGATGTTTGACTTTCCTCTTATGTTTTCTTTGTGTGATAAATATCAAATATTAAAAAGTCTGAAGGGGAAATTCTTTCTTTACCATCTTTGATTAACTGCTCACTGTTTCCACTCACAGTTTATTTTACATGTGTAAACTGTCACCAGCTTATCTGCCAGCTCTGCTCTTTACATTCAGATTTATTGCTCCACTGTTTGAACAACTTATTTCATATTCACTATGTGATGTTATAGCCCCCCCCCCCCCCCCCCACGCACTAAGTCTTGGGACTTTCCCCCCCTGCACTGACCTGGTTTCATCTCCCGCAGAGATCAATAAACTTCCATCTTATCTAACTAGTTAAAGGCAGTAAAAGTGTCCCTCCTGCAGACCGGGGCCAGGAGCTGGACTTCCTCACCTTCCTAAGCATCATGCACCGGCAGCTCCAGCAGGAGGCGCCAAAGGAGGAGATCCTGGAGGCTATGCGGATGGCTGACAAGGGGCGGAGAGGCTTCCTCCTTGCCTCTGAGCTGCGAGCCAAACTCACGGGGCTGGGGGAGAGGCTGACGGACGAGGAGGGTGAGGGTGGACGGGAGCCTGCAATCCCCTGAACACCAGTTGTCTCATTTCGTTATGTTTGGTTCAATCCTCTGGTTTCCTGTCACTTTCTCTCGCTTTGCACTGGTGTTCTATTACCCCCCCCCCCGCCCCCATTCCTTCATTCTTAATCCTGTTACGTTCAGCTCTGTCGACAGCAGCAAAAATTTTATGAAGTTTCGCCTCCGAGTCTGTGGTGGAAAAGACAGAATTTTAATAAATGTAAATAAGCAGAGAACAGACAGAAATAAAATTAACCGTCACATTTAATGAGATTATGCTGAATGTAACAACCACTGAGTGGGACCAGTGTTAGTTTCAGTGGAATCAAATTGAATTGTAGAAAACTCCAGTGCAGGAAATCTCAACATTATTAAGTCTTATTTTCTCAAAAGTCTGTGATCGAGGTCAAATTATTTCAACCTGCTTCCACTACAAAACAACTTGTGTTGAGATATTTCAGGAATTTAGCATCAGCCTGTCTTGAAACGAGACAGAAAAAGGCCAATTGTCGGGGTAAAACCCAAGAAAAGGCCCCGGGCCCCCCCACATGGGCGTTTTCACTCGTCCTGGCCAATCAGACCTCTGCTCAGGTGGCGGTCACCACACAGGATGGATCAGTAAGAATGATAAAGGCGTGACCTCCTGCAGCCTGACGGGTGCAACAACACCTGTGCAGACCAAGGTTTTGTCCAGGTTTTTCATTCTTCCAAGAAGGAAAATTTATTTTCTGCCAATCAGATGCTGCAAAACCAAAGTCTTCTACACGGAGTCAAAATTCCTTCTTTTTAACATTGCAATGAATTAAACCATCGTAGGAGGTGGGAACGATTCCCGCGATAATGATTCGTGAGTTTTGGTGTCACCAGACAAATTAAAGATCATTGTATGAATTTGGAGCTAATAAACCAAATATTTTAAGGTTATTGCACCATATTTATTAAAGTTGGGTTTAATTACTTGAGCGAGGGGCGTGACCTGAGAGCAAAGGGCCTAGTCCAATGTGTGTAACTGCACCGTGACGCTTCACTGTCATCGACTGACGGCTGCGTCTCCGTTTTCAGTGGACGAGCTGCTGAGGGAGGCGGGTGTCGGGGCTGACGGGCAGGTCCACTGTGAGCAGTTCGCCGAGGCGGTGACGCGCTCCTCGGCAAGGAGCTGACGCTGCGGCCGACGTGAAGCAAGTCTCCGGGCTCCTCGTCAGACTTCACTAAAACCAGCTCAAATTCTAGCTTAACGGCCGTCATCAGGCCCAGTGGATCATGATGACCAGGTTCTACCCCAACAGTTTTTGTATGTGAAGAGTGATTAGAGTTTTAGTCTTTTATTTCCACATGTATATATAAAAATAAAACAGATGTGAGAGGAGAAGTGGAGGTTTGTGTCTTTTTTTAACCCTTTAAAAAAGCTCAAAAGCAGAAGAACAAAGAGGTAAAGAACGGATCTAACTAGGTGTTTTTTCTGCTCTGACAACAGATACAGAGGTCAACAGGTCAAACTGTGTCAATAGCATGATGCAATGTGCTGCATTTAATGCAAAAACAAATTGACATAAAATGCCAATTTTTCTGACATAAAATGTACATCTGTACAGATGCTTACACCCCCCAAATTTTTTTTTTTTAGTATGGATGTGATTAGCCCAGCAATCAAGTCAAGATGATTTATACACAGCAGCAGACTCACATTAGAATTCTAGATCAAATATCATTCTCATTATGATTATAATCCACATTATATTTCTACCCAAGCTTTCATGTAAAATAATGGAGTAATTCAGATGTCGAACCATAAGTGCTATTTATTGTGATCACAGATTGTCTATAAAACAGTTTAAAGGCAACAACGTCAAACAGAGAACGTTACTGGAGAACGTTGTGGTCTGAGAACATTTCATCGGACTCAGACCAGATCTGACAGGACACACATGTCTCTATACTCAGGCTCTTTTCTGCTCTTTGGTTTTGGGCAAGTTTTAACTTGTTACTTCATTATTTCAAAGGTAAAAATCAGTAAGTAGCTGTTGTCACCGCAGCTGATAAAATCTGCTGGTGTGAGTTATGTCATTTCATCCTTGTCTTTCTATAAATAAATTGAAAGCTGCTTTTGTTTGCCTCTGTGTGAAATAATGGGCCCAGCGTTCATAGGATGACGGAGAATTCTGAGCAGTGAATCTGACAGCTTAATTAGTGTTGAAAGCGTATATGCGAAGCTCACAGAAGGTCAATTAAACAGCGTTTCCAAGCTTTGGACTTAAGCATTGTGACGTCCTGTCACATCAGTCAAAATCACAGTAAGGGAAGGGTTTTTTTTAATATATATTTGAGGCTATTTTTTGGGGGGGCAAACTACAACTCCCATGGTGCATTTCTGCAAGAGACATCCAGTGACTGAGCTTAAATATCAAATGAGCTGCTAACGATGGGTGAGAGTTAAAATCTGGGTCTTCTACGCCAGAGTTCAGCAGCTAAACATTCATCTAACAACCGAATCCTCCACTGCTCTGATTCAGGCCCCTGACTGGCTCCTCGTCCTCAGACAGCTCCGGGTTGTGAATGGTTTTTAGATGCCTTCGACCAACACGATGTCTCGTAAACAACGCTGAAATAACTGAACATTTGGGATTTTGTTGAGAAAGATAAATTATTTTTAAAATGCTGCGTCTGAGATTTCAGTCAGAAATGGACAAAAAGTCGACCCTCGCTGTTACACTGGAGTTACCCATGTAATTTTCACTTACCTCACCTCACTTCATTTGATGCTCTAAAGGTTTGGGATTCATAGCATCAGCTCCTCTAAACCTCACAGAACAAATCTCGATTTAACTCTTTACAAAAATATATGTTTGACTTTAGTTTGTGAACTTGTGTGTTTTTGGATTCCTCAACCTAATACATGGATCATTAATCTAAGAGCTGTTTTTGTAGTTTTATATCATCACAGAGGGACCATCTGTGGGTTCATAGCGGCTCCATGAATCACATGTGAAGCGGCGGTGGGGGGGGGGGGGGGGGGTTGCTCTGGACCCTGGGAACCTGGAAGCTGTATTTCACAGACGTAATAAAATAAACCAGAATTAACAGAGAGGTATGTGCAAACCCCCGGTTGACTCTCGGCTCTGTTGCCCACTGGCTCGGCACTAATCACTGCTGCCGCCGCCCGACGCGACTCATAGAGGCATTTTCCTCGCCATGGGGAAACCTTGTCAGACAGCTGAAACTGTGACCCCCCCCAGCCCCGGAGTTGTGACCTGACGCAGGCTGTATATTTCACTTCCAGTCTGACCTCACGATGCAGCTAGAACACTAGGGGAGACAATGGAAAATTGCACTGAGATGTAATGAGACGATTCAGTTGTGATCAGCATCTTGTGATATGGGAAGATTAAAGTGTTGTCAGCAAAACAAAAAATAACATTTGGTTTTCTCAGATGAATGGTGATTAAGGTAATGTTTCATGTGCTTGGTTGGTTTGTCTTCCATCCATGTGCAAAGACAACAACACAAGCCTCTTTATAAAGAGCCCAAAATGGCCCCAGTTTAAGGGCCGAAGACCAAGAGTCCCTTGTCCGTCGGAAGCAAAGGAGGAGAGAGAGCGACGGGGTCGTGGACTCGTCTCTCAACTGAACCACGATAAACCGAGGAGGCTCTTTCCATAGAAAAGCAGGGCCACTGGTCAACGGTGCAGCAGCTCATTAAGACCCATAGTTGCATTGGTCATTTTGGCAAATGCCCTCGAAACAGCATGTTCTCATAGTAGTTTCATGACCTTAACCGTGGTGACTGATGTAGCCATGACGACAAAGGCTCTCGAATGAAGCGCCACGTTGTTTTCGTCCCTAAGCTGCTGACCCTCTACACAACCATCAGGGTTACTACCTGTTTTTCAGTGGGAGTGTTTATCTGTGGCGAATCTCCGACCACTGCGGAGACTCCGATCCAGGAGACACCGATCCAGGAGATCCAGGAGACTCCGCTCCAGTAGATCCAGGAGACTCCGCTCCAGGAGATCCATGGGACTCTGATCCAGGAGACTATGATCCAGAGGACTACGATCCAGGAGATCCAGGAGACTCCGCTCCAGGAGATCCAGGAGACTCCGATCCAGGGGACTCTGATCCAGGAGACTACGATCCAGAGGACTATGATCCAGAGGACGCCCACATGGGTTTCACCAGAGAGTTTGGTGGTTTGTGTTGGAGAACCTGTCGAACCAAGCCAGAATGGAACCAAACAACTGGAGATTTGATTCGTAGCTGTGACGCAGGGTTTTGCTCCTTTTAGAATATGATTTAACACTTTGTGAATGTGTATAAAGCAGCGTTGGTTTTTCTTTCTCTTCCTCAGGAGCAAAAACCATTTCCACTTTGGAACAACCGTGACTTTAGTACTTGTGCGTACATTTGTAGCGTAGCGTACATTTTTTATGTACACTAGTGGTCAGACTCTGAAAATACCAACCTCCTCAGTCTGCTGTTTGCTGTGTTCACCTCCTCTGGGGGGCTGGGGGTGTAACGAACATTTAGGCCTTCAGGGGTCACTGCTGGCACTCCTAGACCTTTGGTTTGAGAAAGTCTTATAATAAGCTCGGTGAGTCTGAGTCTGAGAGTTTAGGATTTAAAATGTCCAGACACCAGGTGTGAAATGATGTAACTGCATCCGTCTCGGACTGTGAACTGAGTATTGATCATAAATGTGAACATGACAGAAGTAATTGGACTGTAACTCCTGATGCGTCTTGTCCGCCTCCTAAAAGTCAAAAATCCTGTTCACACTCTGCATCTTAAATCTGGATTTACATTTACATTGAAATCTCACTGAACCCAGCACACGTGTGTGTGTGTGTGTGTGTGTGTGTGTGTGTGTGTGTGTGTGTGTGTTTGTGTGTGTCTGCTCATGTTATGTGCAGGACATTCTGCTCCTTCTTGTCTCCTACCTTTATTCGTCCGTCTCTGCTTGTCTTTTTATGTGAAGCCCTTTAAAACACTGTATTTTATTTGTGCTTTGTAATCAACATTATGCATGTTTCTTTTCTTTTTTTTTTTGCTGTGATCCACCTTCTTTTACCGAGTCCTTTTAGCCCATTAGGCCTAAATTAAACCAGTCGGAATAAATTAGAAATCCACTCACAAGTCTTGACCTTGAGCCAAACAGCGGCTGAAGTAATTTTATCCTCACTTTCCTCGGCAGATCTGGACTGGATGACTCACTACTCACGTTTCCTCTATTTGGTCTGAACTCCTGGGAATTTTTTTCTACAAATTTTGCCTGTCTTTATTTTAAAAAGGAAAATCATTACACCCCCCCCAACCCTACTTCCAGGAAATGGATCTGGAGGTAGTGACTGCTTGAAGCCTGTTACATCACACACTTCCACCATTAAATTTGGTCTCAGGAGAAAAACGGCACCTGTTTGCACAAACTTCCTATTTTTCAGCAAAGGAAACAAAACTATGCCCACAGTCATCCTAAACTGTTTTACAAAAATTTAAATCCCCAAAGCGATATAAAGATGAAAATAACAGCAGCATTTTTGCACTAATTAGATGGAAAAACAAATTGGTGGTAACTAAAATAGGTTCATTATCATATGGGAACAGTTTATTCCTAGAAAACCACAATTTTCTTTGAGAACATGTGACTCTTCCTCATTTAGTTTTCAGATAGATTAAGACTCATCTTATGCAGAGTTGTAACATTTTCAAAGTGAAAGTGGATTTTCGAAGACCAAGCCCGTTTGTCATTCTGAACTCTGATTGGCTGACAGCAGCAGGTGAACCTGCATTTAACACCCAGACTTCACTGCAAATATTTCTACCAGTGAGCCTGAAAACTTTTGTTCTTCAGTTAAAAAAGCTAAAACATGATGACTTTAGTCCAAATTAGTTTTTCTAGAGTAAAAAAATCCCTAGAATGAACCAAAAGTTGAAACATTTTTATACAAATACAAATTCGTAGGGGTCGTTGGAAATCTTTGGTTTGACAAAAGACATCTGGAGACATTAATTTAAGTTTTGGGGACAACATTTTTTCACTTTTTTTATTACACCTTGGGACCAAATGTTTAATTGATAAAATAAACAACAGATTAATCCAAAGGAACGGTCAGTTTTTTACTCATTGGGTTCATGATATGGACAAAGTTTTTCACGATGTTCTCCAACCATTTTATGTTACAGTTGGAGGTTCGGGGCGCTGCGTCCTGCAGGGTGAAGGAGCTGGGGAGCCTGAAACCCTGCGCACGGAACAAACACAGAGTCTGCCTCACCAACCGACTCTGACCTTTAAAGAGTCTGCAGATCAACTATGTTTCATCTCAGGACAGGGCGACACTCACGTCTCCAGAAATAGGCTCCTCCAAGTGCTCCAAGTGCTGCCAACGGAAATAAGTGTCTCAGACGTTTACCTTCAGCTTTTCAAGTTAAACTCCATGTTAGGATTATCTCCGCGGCCCGGAGGCCGCTGGCATGTAAACACCCCACCAGGGCTCCCGCATTTCTGCCAGTAAATCTGCTCCGAGGCTAGACAGACTGGACCCTGAACGCATCGCGGGCTGCCGGCCCTTAACCAGACCTAAACACAAACCTCAAACAGCAGTGACACTCGACTTCACGTCAACACAAATGAAATAGTTTATTTTCCAAACAGTGTTTAAAGGTGGTAGTGGATTTGTTTTAGTTTGTTTTACATTCAGTTACTGAAGCTTGTACATTTTTTCACATCAGCGACAACAAACGTCAATAATACTCCACAGAACGATGTTTGAAGCAGCCGCAGAGCGAGTCTGTGCCCCCCCCCCCCACGCCCCCCAGCGTCGGACGTCGCATGAGACACTGAGCCTGCGCGCCGTTTATATCAAGGAAATAACCATAATACAGCGTCAGCGTTACTGTCACGTGGGACCCCAGTCGGACTCTGCGCGCTCAGGTGGAGCAGAAACGCAGCCAGGTTGGTTTTTGAGCTGCGCGCCTTGACGCGCAGCTTTTACGCACGCTTGTCATTTCCTTCCCCTTTATGTTTCACATCTTTAAACCGAGATAAAAATATGTATAAATCCCTTTGATGCAAAGTGAAAAAAAATATATATCTAATAGGCCGCGCGCAGCTGTGATGGTTTGTCCGGCGCTTTTTTAACACGAGCGGCGTCGGAATCGGCACAATCTGCACAGCGCTCTCCAAAGAAGGAAACGAGCTGAAACACGGAAAGAAAACGAGCTCAGACAAAACTCCACAGCAATAAGCAGGAACGACTATACTGCGAGAAAAGTCCAGAAGGAGTCGGCGACGACCAGGAAGTTGGAGTCACTGTTCCTCCGGGAGGTTTGAGTCTGACGAGTGAAACGTGGATCGGTCGAAGCGGAGGCCGCCTCATCGCTGCGCCGCGTCCGTGTCGCCCTGGTCCGTCAGCACGGACAGCCTGCAGTTCTCCGTCTCCACGTTGTTCAGCGGGATCACGATCTGCGTGTCGTCCGGCTCCGCTCTCACCGTCCCGGAGAACGGCCGCAGGTGGCAGGTGTTAGCGCCGGTGGGCGACGAGATCCTCCAGAACACGTCCTTCATCTTCTTCCTGAACTCCCGCCGCATCAGGCAGTACAGCACCGGGTTCAGGCAGCTGTTGGTGTGCGCCAGGCACACGGTCACCGGGTGGACGTAGGTGTGCACCATGTAGTACGTCTTGTCCCAGTTGACGACGTTGAACTTCACCAGGACGCCCCAGAAGGTGATGGCGTGGTTGGGCATCCAGCAGACGAAGAAGGACAGGACGACGATGGTGACGGAGCGCGTCACGCGGGACCTGCGCTTCACCTGGTTGTTGTTCATGCTACGCAGACGGACGAAGCGCAGCAGCAGCAGGTAGCACACGGTGACGATCAGCATGGGGAACACGAAGGCCACCAGGATCTTCTGGAGGTGGTAGAGCGCCAGCCACGACTGGCCGTCCGGGAAGCCCAGCAGGCACAGCCTCTCCCCGGCCACGCTCTTCACCGTGGAGAAGATCGCGGTGGGCAGGGAGGCCACGGTGGCGGACACCCAGAGCCCGGCGATCACCAAGCGCACCGGGCACACACGCCGCCGGGTCCGGTCCTTCAGCGCCGACGCCACCGACCAGTAGCGGGTGACGCTCATGGCGGTGAGAAAGAAGACGCTGGCGTACATGTTCATCACCGTCACGGACAGGATGATCTTGCACATGGCGTTCCCGAACGGCCAGCTGAAGTCCAGAGCCGTGTCCACGGCCCAGAACGGCAGGGTCAGCACGAACTGGAAGTCCGTCACGGCCAGGTTGAGGATGAACAGGTTGATGCTGGAGCGCTTCTTGCGGCCCCGCCGCACTTTCATCAGGAAGAAAACCAGCAGGTTCCCGACCAGCCCGGCGGCGCACACCACCGAGTACACGATGGAGATGAGGATGCGCAGCGTCGGGGAGCCGTCCGCCGGCACGTCGATGTCGTCCAGGCTGCTGAACCGATCCTGTCCCGCGGCGGACCGGTTCCAGGGGAACGTGGTGTTGGGGCCCCACAGCTCCGCCATCCTCTCTGGTAACAGAGGCGACCCGAGTCCAGCAGGGCGCATCACCTCCCGCGCTCCCGGAGAAAAGCGGTTTCGGGCGCAGTCGGGTGCGCGGCGTCCCCGCAGCTCATGCTACCCTCGCCCTGTGTGTTCTCGCTCTTCTGCCGCCCCCCTCCCTCCGGGAAGCTCTGAACGGAGCTGCTCTCACCTTCACTGCCGCTGGTCGCAGGTTCGCTGCTGAGCTCCGTGCGCGCGCGGCTCGCTTTATGCCCCGCTGGTGCACGAGGAAGCGCGTGCCCGGCGGGGGGGGGGGGGGGCGTCCCTCTGCAGAGCGCGCACCTGCGCGCAGGACGCTTGCGAAGCAGGAGAAGCTGTGACGCCTCCGAGAAGATTCTCAGTCCTCCTGGTCGTGGTTTTCCAAGAAGTGCTGAATCGGGGGCAGGTCAGTTCGGTTTGGAAGAAGCCCCCTGGATCAGAGGTGAAACGCCTTGAGATCGCTCTTCTTGGAAACTTGTGTGGCAAAGTTAAGGTTCCTGTGAAAAAAAACACCTGGTTCTGCCCTGGAATCGGATCCGCAGCAATATTTACTGGGTTCTTCCCTGGAGCCCAGGTCCCATACATCCACCGATTCCGTCCAAAACTGTTCAGTAACTTTTGCTTAATCCTGCTGACAAACAGATAAACAGACACTGGTGAAAACTATGGCAGTGAGGAGACCTGACAGAGGACAGGGCACAGGGATTTAAAGGCCCCGGGACAACTTCATGCCCCCCCCCCCCCCCATGTGGTGCATAAATCGCCTGCTTGGAAACCGTGAGAGGAACCTGTAAATCACATCTGTGCAGTGTGTGAACATGATAAGAAATGACTCAACCTGCTGGGGGACAGTGCCGCTTTAACACGACTGAATAAGCAGCTCAGACATTTTTATTTTACCGTTTTGATGACAGTTTCAATTTCTAGAGTGTCTTAGTTGGTCATATTTGAAAGTATAGATCAAAATCCTCCTGATTACACAAACAAGAACACCTTTTACATTATGTTATTTAGCTGACTGTTTTAATAAGCGAGTCCCAGTCTGCATGTTGTCTGGTGACTCGGCCTCAGACTGAACACGTTTCAGTAAACACCGAAGCCGACGACATGTGAAAGTTTAACAGCTTGTTTCAGATGAGTTTAATGTTTTTAAGATTTGGCTGATTAATTTCAAAAGTTTTTGTTTTTTTTATGGTGGTGAGTCAGTTTATTTTGGTCTTGGCTCCTTTTTAATTCCCAAACTCTCTTTCTCCAGATTATGTAATGAGTAGCAATGTCTAGAAAACAAGTCTTAGGCCTCAGCTATCTATCTGTCTGTCTGCCTGTCTGTCTGTCTGCCTGTCTGCCTGTCTTTTTCTCTGTCTGCCTCTCTGCCTGTCTGTCTGTACTGTGCTCAGATGGGATTGTACCAGTTACATTTTACAGCATTTAATCACAAACATGAAGAAAAGATGGACATTTTCCAGTGATTCACACAATTTATCTCACACTTTGCAAATGATATGAAAATATTGCCACGTGAAGGGACTTTACAATTATATCATTTGGTTTTTATTAAGAACACACATTACATTAAAAAAATTGTGAAACTGAAAATGAAGTTCACACAATTTATTCACAGTGAACTTTCAAATCAAATCAAGACAAAGGCTTTCAGGTGGAAGATAATAATTGAAAAAAATTTCTCAGGCAGCAGAGTAGATGGCAAATGTGATTTGAGTCATTATGAAATCAGTCGGGGGGGAAAGAAGCTAAAAATGACCAGTTCAGAATGAACAGGAGCCTGATGAAGCTCTGTCTCTGACACTGTAGCGACTGGCTGATGCAAAAGGAGCCTTCAGATGTCTCGTACATTTACGGCATTGACTCGGGAAGCCAGTAAGTGGGTTTACTCATCTGACGCTGGTTCAGTGAGTTAATGAATCCACACGGAGCCGAAGCAGATGGCCCAAGTCCACGTTTTTCCCATCATCCACCTCTCTGGTCCGGCTGCCCGATGCCAGCAGGCTTCACTGATCTCGAAGGAAGTCAAAGACCCAATATTTCTTTAATATTTTAAACAGGATCACTTTTTAATTTCCATCTTTTATGGATGGAAAATAACAGAAAAGGAAAAAGGGCCTGGAGCTAAACTTTGGATGCCCTGTGTGGTCAGTGCTCAGTAACGCCCCCCTCTGGCAGCTTGTAGACACATTTTTCAAGCAGCAGTTTGAAAAATGTGCAGCAGTTTTTCAGTTCCTGTTTGGGGGTTTTCATCCCTCCTTCCTTTCAAAAGGTTTCTAGTTCTGTGGGAGACTTCAGCTGTCTTACATGCACTGCTCTTTTCAGGTCTGTCCAAAGGTTTTTGATGAGGTTTATGGGGGGGGGGGGGTAAAACCTCCTCCTCTTGAGGCCGTCCATTGTAAAATTTGAGGCATGTTTAGAATCATTATCCTGTTGCAGAAGCCTCCTCTTCTCATCTTCAGCCTTTTTATCGATGCTGTGATGTGCGCTTCCAGAATTATCTGCTATTTAATTGAATCCGTTCTTCCCTCCACCAGGGAAACGTCCCCCATGTCGCCGGCTGCAACATGAGCCCAGAGCATCGTCGATCAACCCCCCTGGTTGACAGTTTCAGAGGTTTTCTTTCAATGAAATCCTGCACCTTTTTTTCTCCAAACATATCTTTGCTCTTTGTGACCAAAATATTCTGTTTTACCTTCATCAGTCCACAGGACCTGTTTCCTAAATGCACCAGGCTCATCTAGCTGGATGGATGGATGGAAAGATTGATGAAGAAGCTCTGGGTTGCGGATCCTGTAGTCTCATGATAACAGAGTGGATGTCACATGCGGTTGTTGGGTTATACGACAACCAAGATGGCGCTTGAGAAGTTGTGATGTGGTTGTAGCCTCACAGCAAACAACTGGGCGATTGGACCAGGAGATTCTTCTCATAACCTCATCTCCTTTAAACACATGACACTTACGGAAAGCTCTGCCAATTCCTCAGCAGGACCGCCAGCTTGTCCACCTTATTGTCCAGCGATCTCATGCTGCCCATGATCACAAAGTCTCATACGTCTCATACCTCCTCTTCGGAATCAGTCCCTGATGTCTGGAGCCAGGTCTCTGCCTTCATTTCTTCGTTCCCCTTCTCCCTCCTCTGTCCGTCGTCCTCCCCATGTCCACGGTTCTGCTCATCTTACTGTTCGGCTCCAGCTCGCTCGGCCGCTACCTGGTGTGACCCCTGTGACCTTGGAAATGTCATGCAATGGTAGCATTCTTGAACGATTACGTTAAAAAAAGGAGCTGAAGAAATAAGTTCTCTCTCTCTAGTAGCAAGTTTAAAAGTGGCTGTAGCTTCAATGAGCTCCCATTAAAATATCATAAATCATGCCGAAAAGAAAAAAGCTATGAAGTTGGAAAAAGAAAAACAGTCAAGACTGCAACAGGATGCAAGCACGTCGGCCGAACTGCTCAGAAAAAGAAAGATAAAGGATAAATTGCTTCATTTCTTTGTCCATTAATATGGACAGTGGCTTTATCACAGGCTACCTGCTGCTGTTGCTTGTTTCCAGCTGTAGCAGCAGGCAGCTGTTTATGAAAAAAAAAGAAGAAAAAAGAGCTGATCGACTGTGAAGCTGAGCAACATCATTGATCCACTGTTTACATTAATTTGAAGGTTTTTTTTTTTTTATCTTTCAGTGGTGACAGTATTGGCGTATTTTCAGCATGTTCTCGCCATGCCCCCCCCCCCCCCCCGGCTCCTTCCAGAGCAGCTGCAGCTCAGAAGCAGACAAAATCACAGACAACAACTGTCCTCAAAGGCATCGGTTGTATTAAAAAGATGGAAAGTTTTATGCGCCCAGTGGAGCCTGCGGTTGTTTTGGTCCAGACTGTTGGATCAATCCTTCAACTGACGAGCCCCTGCTGTCTGTCTACAGAGCTCTAATTAAATCAGCACCTAGTAAGTAATCTGTGTTTTAATGACGTATCATTATGCACCACGGTTATTACTGTTATCTGGCTTAATGCTTCTAAAACCAGCACTTTGGTCTCAAGCATGATATGTCAAAACCACTGGACCAGAGTGCAGATTGAAGTCTGCTATGGATATTGAATTACCCCAGAGGTCGATCCCTTCCCTTTTTGGATGCTCCACCTCTAGCGCTAACTTCAGGCCGAACACGTCCTGGCAAACAAGATAATGAATAATTCTGATTGTCAGATTACCATGAAATTACCATAGAGCGTTTATGTCATTGGATTTTGACGACCAAATGTTCTTTACACTAGAAAACCTGGGTGTGTGTGTGTGTGTGTGTGTGTGGGGGGGGGGGGGGGGGTAAAAGACGTAAAGTTCCCATCCACACATGCTGATGACACCCAGAGTTTGATTCCTTTAAGATCTTTTTTAACAAGGTGATTGAACCTATTTTTTATAAAACAAACAAACAAGAAAAACATTCAAAACAACAGAAATAATTCATCCAAGCAGTATTTTCATATGTCCATGTCTGCAGGGAATCTTTGAGGTCTAGTAGATATAGAACCATTATGTTTTTAGTTAATGGCATAATTAGAGGTTATATAAATATACAAATTTCTTCATGTAATTCAATATTGCATTAGAAAGGTGCACCTATTTGTCTCCACAGAAATTCAAGAGCTGATCCAAACTATTCTCATCTCACTGCCGAGCAAACCCGCAAAATGGCACACAGAGACATTAAAACAGACACCGGTGAGTTTATTTGATTCTAGCAAAGCATGAAAAACCTTCCCCCTCATCAAGGAGCCCTGAGGGCGCTCACGCTAAATACGTCATCTTTAATCTGTCAGCTTCACACAGGAGGCTAAGACTGAAACTAGAAGTGACTCTTTAACAGAAGATCAGTGCAGTGTGTTTTGAATGAGTCCCAGCCACAGGTTAATGCAATATGTCTCATCAAACACATACCAACGCACACAAAAGACTGCCTCTGATATGAGATAAGATAAAGTGTAATTTTAATAATCCCTTTGTGGAAATCAGGTCACGAAACGAGGTGCGGGGTTCCCCACAGCTCAGTCCTTGTGCCACATCTATTTAACATTTAAAACCTTCCATTATGCCACACTGAGCAAAACAATAATGTCAACCTATCACAGTCATGCAGACAAGACGTAAATGTGCCCTGCTCTCGATCACCAAGAGACCACAGTCCCATAGACATCTGCAATATTATAGTAACACTAATAGCACCCACTGTTTGTTTGGATCAACAAATAAATACGGTACAAGTACGTAAAACAACAAAAGAAGCTACCTTAGGTTGTTTACCCCTTGTGGCTTCGTGGGTAGCGCAGGTTGGAATAACAGCTGTTTTTCTCTTCTCTTTGCATTCTGCCCATAATGCGTGAAATCATCAACTTAACAGCATGATGCAATCATTCAAATCTTTAGAGTTGTAAACATCTCAAATAAAACATGGTATTTAACAAGATGTAGGCTGATTGAAAAAGGTGGAAAAAAACATCTTGTGTCAACATTTGTACGTTTTACAGGGCCATAAAGGCTCCATTTGGTAGAAGTCAACAGCCCAACACCTGAAGCTGTTTCCAACATCAAATACAAAAATGTTTTATTCCTATTTTGAATATTAAGCTCAATAACTGCAGCTTTTTTTTGGTTTTTACCTCCTTAAAAACAAAAAGGGTGAATTCAAATTTCAGTTCAACTTTAAAATTTAAAAGCTCAAAAGTAAAAACAACCACTTTAAGCTTTAAGTAATTTCATCAGTTGTAACCACATTGATCAAAGAGGATCAAAGAGCTTCTCTCTACAATTGTTCAAATGTTCAGCAATCACAGAGGGAGAAATCCATCAGTCACCAATCTTCACACCCACAAGAGGAGATAATAGACCATGATTCAAAAGCAGCTTTAGAGAGGTTGTTGGCTCAAATGTCTCATTTCTCTCAACTCGGAAAAACTTTCACTTATTTAAGATCTTCTTCTTTAAATTAGAGTCTCTGATCCGGAGGTCATGCATTTTTTCTCAAACCTCAGTTCTGAACATGATGCACATACTGAAACATCTCTGCCAACATATAAAAAAATAATACTTTTACCATACTTTATAAAGTATAAGCATCAAAAAATGTGGGTAGTATGAAAGGTGTCACTCACAGAGATAATCATCCAACAGACACCATCAATCATCAAACAGCAGAGTTTTTTAGCCTATTTTAGCTCCTAGTGTTTACAGCCTATTTTTGTGCTGTGAAAATGTAAATGTATCAACTATTGTTTCTAGTTTTTGATTACTGGATCTGAAGGCCACACCGTTAAATGCTGATATAGATGGGGCATAAAACAATACAGTTCATCACCCTCCTGACGTGTCAGACTTTAGGCTACATAAATCTGATAACTCATGAAATGAAGAAGTGAGTTTACTCACTATGATAATTGTGTTGATGCTACATGTGTACTTTTACAAAAACTCCACCAACTTGTTTGGATCATGACTGTAACAGAAATGAAAAAAAAAAATAGTCCGGGGACATTATAGCTATTTAAAAATCAAGATGTGAAACAATTCTGAAGACAAACAGGCACTAACAGTTGTGTAATTTGACCAAACTGCAGCAGTGAATCTCTCTAAATCCTCAGGCAGTAGGAACCAGGAATAGTATCCACAGGAACCAGGGGTAGTGTCCTCAGGAATCAAGGGTAGTATCCACAGGAAGCAGGAGTAGTATCCTCAGGAGCCAGGGGTAGTATTCACAGAAACCAGGAATACTATCCACAGGAACTAAGGGTAGTATCCTCAGGCATCAGGGGTAGTACCCAAAGAATAAGACGTAGTATCCACAGGCATCAGGGTTAGTATCCACAGGATAACATGCTCTGAATCTACTAAGTCCATGTCTGATCTGGCCAGTGAACAAATCATCAGTTGGTTTCTCTTTATTCTTCAGATTCTTCAGCACTGAGCTCCAGTTCTTCATCTACAGACAATGTCAACGTCTGTGAGTCTGTACGAGAGCTGGTATCAGCAAAGTCCAAAAATAAGGATACAACAGCACATTTACTGTTGGACTCAGCTCTATTCTGCCTTGTGTCCACTACCTGCTCAGCAGCAAACAGCATGGAGACACAGTCAGAGACCAGCTGATGAACATAGTGAGGCATTGATGGTGCCACAGAGCATGCTCAGTAGAGTCCTTCTCCAGCTGTGCTGGTTTGAAAGCTGCTGAGGGGCCTTGATCAAACTCTGATAAGAAAAATAATAAATTCAGGGGGTTTGTGACACTTAGAAAAAAAACCCAACTCTTCAAAAATTCCTTGTTTTCCAGTGATCATGTTTGGGAAAAGTTTATTTTGGGCTAGTGAACATGATGTGATGATCGCGGACGTTGCAACAGCCAATGGAGCCTCTTCTTTCCTGGGGGCGTGATGAGGACAGTTATCCTTGTCCTCTCACGAAAATGCTACGTGAATCCAATGAAGAGTTAAAAATACCAAAAGTATCTCCATTTGTAGACAAACAGTGTTTACTTGTCAGCACAGCCCCATGCCTGTATCTGTATGAGAGATTCCTATTAATCTCTTGATCATGTTTTCAAGGATTTTTTGGTCCTTTTTCTGGGGAAACTGAACTATCAAGTTATAGCAACAGGGGTAGTTTTAACTTTTCGTCCAGGAAGGGGAAAGTCAGCAAGTCTCCCCAGAAACTCTGTAATTCAAACCAGCCCCACTTCCCCTCCTGTCAGGTTTTCTACTTCTCTTTTCTCTTCTGCAGTTTTTAGTTTTTCATTGATGCAGGGTTTTTTTTCCTGGGATCATATATTGCTCTCCGCATGGTGCCAGCAATTTCTCAGCAACTTTTGGCAGTTCACTTTCTCCTCAAAGACCAGATTGCACTGCAGAAAACCAGCTTGAATAAAGAGCGAGCTAGGAGCCTCGTAAAAAGGCTTGACCTCCCTGGATGCAGTGGAAGTTCAAACTTGGAGGGGTCTCAAAGTTAAATATTTATTTTTTTCATTAATAAATCAGTTTATTCCCAAAGGTGTAAAAGATAGGAAAGATATCGAAACTCCTGCCCACTGAGGAGGCTCTGTCGTAAATTGGTTGCAATCTCTCACGGACACCTGTTCATTAGATTTATAACAGCCTAATTTAATCAGCTAATCTCATTGAGATTTTGAAAGACAAACAAAACAATTGTAGCCAGACATAATAAAAAGGACTAATACATACAACAGCATACAGAGCTTTATGGCAGCATGAGCTGCATGAGAATAAAGAGTAATACAGAGAAACCATGCCCCCTTGAAATTGCATTTGTCTACTACAAAAACTGTTTTCCTAATTACATTGTGATGGCAATGTAATCTCTGGCTGCATCATGTTCAGAGTCAACTTTTGTTTTTATATGAATGAATGAAGCACTAAATTATGATGTAGATGATGATGTGGGTTTTGGTAACTTTTAAATAAACAGGTTGCATCTGAAGTCACTGTGAACTGTTTCTTTATTAAACCAGACCAGGATCTTTCCTGAACTCAAACCAGGTTCTGTGAGAGTGTAACAGAACCAGAAACCGATTTAATGATGCTGGTGCCACTACAGGTGGATGTTGAGCTGTGAGATCAGATAATTTGGCTGAAAACAAACATGTTTTCTGTGAATATTTGAATTAACATTCCTTATTGTATTAATAGAAACAATGATAATCTTAGGTTTTGTTGCTTTCAAAATGCATTTGATGTTGGATATAAGTTGAATATAAATGGAGTTATGGGAGACAGGTCGGAGCACAGGCGTGTTATTTAATCGTACTAAAAATTACCTGCTATATTCTGAAAAAGAAAGACACTTTTATCTTTAGTTTCTGTGTCAGTGGCTCCTCATGTTGTTTAGAAGTCAGACAGGTATTTCTATGACTAAATTTCAGAAGCATTAATTATATGGATATCGGAGACATGAACTGGAATAAAGGGTTCTTGAGAATAAAACACAATAAACCACACAATATTATTCTGAACATGCTATTTTTTATATTTATTTATTGCAGCCTTGCTACGACGTGAGCTGAGGAGGCTGAATGTATTGTTGTGTAAAGATATTGTGCAAAGAGTAGAGGACCCAGCACATAGCCCTGTTGTACCCCCTCTTTTATCCTAGGGGCAGATGTTTTGAGACCATCAGTACTGACCAGCTGTGTCCTTTCAGACAAATATTCATGAAAACCACTCCTGCAAAACTTAAAAAACTTGGTCTGATGATTATGTCCTTGGCTTGATGGCTGTTCACAACGTGCTGATGCCAGCAGACAACTAAGGACTAATAAATGAATAATGTTTATTATCACATTGCAGATTAGAGGAACATTGTCCTGATCTGTGAGTGTGTGTGGTCTGTGTTTTGCTGAGAGGCTTACGATTTTGTTGTTGTCGTCGTTGTTGTCGTCCTGGGTTAAACATTAATTGTTTTTGAGACAAGGCTCTAATGATGTGTAGAGGCTGCTGTGGCTCTGTTGACAGTCGCTATAAATACTGTGAATAATGCTCTAGTTTCCCATTGGTCAGCCAACACGAACTCAGAAAGTCCATTATATTGTCATATTTGTTTCAATGTACCAAAAAACCCCAGAAAACCCATCCACAGCATGAGAGGATTTTATTTCCTCACGGTGAAACATTCTGACTCAGTCTGGCCTACACGTCTTCTCGCTCGTTACCAAGCTCTGCTGTTGTTCATGACTTTTCAACGCTTGGCTTCAACTGGGAAATGAGTTCTGTGTTTCCCCACCAGATAAACAACTGATCGGCTTTCGTACGTTGTGTGTGTGGCGCCACGTGGCTCTGATATATAATACATGTGGATATTTTTGGTCTCTTTCTGGTTGAAGAAGGAATAAAAGAAAAGAATGAACAGTGGAGTTTGGAGAAAGTTGAACTCCTCAGAGATAAAACTCAGCCTTTCTCGGTTTAATATGACCAGTTTTGTTTTGGCTAACATTTGCAAACCTTAGATGGATATTGCTGTGTAACTGCATCGCTGAGACAGAATGAATTACTCTGGCCTGAGTAAATGATTTTAAGGACTCCTAAGGATGTTGTGGGGGGCTGTGAAGTGAGTCATTTCAGTCAGTGTCACCATATTGGTAGATAAAACACATGGTGAATCAAAGCCGAGCCATATCTTCAGCAGTCCAGTTTTTGCTGATGTTATTTCACTGATAATGATAATGGTTGGAACTGTTGCATTATCACTAATCAAAGATCCAAAATTTATTTGAAATTGCTGCCTCTCTCTTTTAAAATCCATCTTCATGATTATGCCTTTGTCAGTTGTTCCACAGGTCTGGTGTTTGTGACGGAGGTGAAACTTGAATAGATTCTTGATTGTAATGTGTTTCCTCAGAGTTTCTCGGATCAGGATACCCGACGGCACTGAGGTCGACCGCCCGGACCCTCTCGGGAGACGTGTTACTGGGCGGCAACGCAGGGAGAAGCTGCCTCTGATCCCTTGTGGGACAATAAAGCACTCAGACAGTCAGAAATAACCAGAAGCGAAGTCCCACCAAATGAGGAGCGCTGTGAATGGTGAGGGCCCTCAGGGGCCAGACTCAGAGCCTGACGGTCTGAGGGCAGCGAGTCCCAACTTACCCCTCAGAGAAGACCCACTGGACAGCAGCCAAGCTCGAGGGTTTAAAAACGACTTTTCTACAACAAGCGTTAAAGATCAGAGCAGATAATACGTATATAAAACATCTATATCACCTTTTTTATAGCCATACTTTAATTTTAATGGTTTTTTATTGCTGATTTTAACATCTATTTAATGATTCTTTCCAAAAAACCCATACGGCCTTTTTCTTCTTTGGTAGAAGCAACTACAGATTCTCTGCATTGTTCTGATGCGTTGTTGGAATCCAAAGGTCCAAGTCTGAGATTATGTTTCCATTTGTAAAAGAGAACAGGCATCTGCCAGAATCCTGTTCTCCAGACGCCTGGTGCCATCATCACACTCACACCCTGGGGTCAGAGAAGGAAAGTCTGCAACAAAAAAAAATGCAAAATGGATAACAACCGTTGTATTTCTAAAACAGAGCAGCAAGTAGTAAATTTTTAATGTGCACTTGTCTGAAATTAAAGGAACAGAATCCGAGTGTTTTGCTTCCTGTCATTAACATCAGATCGTCCACATCACGCTGGAATATTCGTGGTGTGTGACATTTAAAATCTTGACTGAAGTAGTGTTATCACAGTAACTACACCTGTGCTTTACCTGCAGCGAGAAGTCAAACCTCCTGCTGTGGAAATGGTTTTCACTGTGAGCAGGTGAATCTTATGCTCACCTGTCTACGCCTGAGCTACATGTTTCCTGTGATATTTGTGTAAAAAGTAAAAGAAAACTGTGTAAATAAACTGAAATATTTCAAATTCAGTGAATGTATATGAATTTGTGTTCATGGCTTTTGACAGAAATGAATCCAATCAGTGGAGAAAACTAAGGTACAAATAAATGCTGAGTTTAAAATGAAATTACAGTATGAAAACGTGGAGATTTGTGTGTACGTTTTGCATCAGGACAACTGTAGACCAGGTCCCTGTGCTGATGGCTCAGATAATACAGTGGGATGATTGGGAGGAACCATCATGACGTTGTCTACACTGTCTGGGTTTTTCTAGATTAAATGGAAGATATTACAGGGACAGCAGGACATTTTCCGTATCATGATTAATTCAGTTGAATCTGTGAGGCAGCTCCAGATTTTAGCTGTGAGTTCCTGTTCACAGATACTGACTCAGAGTGTCCTGTTAGTCTAATGTAATGATATTCCCAGCGGACGCCACACGTCAGAAACGACGGAGCTGTCCAATAAAGCCTCAGGGCCCCAAGTACTAGATAACAAGCTGAACACGCTCCTGCAGTCGGAGGACATCTGCAGCCAGTTCGTAAGATTAATGCATTTAATAGGAGTCCTGAGATACAGACGCCCTGAGGAGGAGAAAAGAAATAACTCACCACAATAAGAAATCACAGACACAGACACAGGTTACGATAACAGTGATGTTCATTTCAGAATAGTAGCTCATAAAGATTTAAGATCATGGTTCATATCATATAAACACTAAGACAGACAGACAGATTCATCTAGAGGGAAATTCAACAGTTTGTGTCATCTCTGTCACATGCAGCAGGTCCAAATATAATACGTCCAGTTGCCCAGATCCAGATTCACGTGCTACAGATCCAGATCCACATGCTACAGATCCGGATCCACATGCTACAGATTCGGATCCACATGCTACCAATTCAGATCAACATGCTACAGATCCGGATTCACATGCTACAGATCCAGATCCACATTCTACAGATCCGGATCCACTTGCTACCAATTCAGATCAACATGCTACAGATTCAGATCCACATGCTACAGATCCAGATCCACATGCTACAGATCCAGATCCACATTCTACAGATCTGGATCCACATGCTACAGATCCAGATCCACATTCTACAGATCCGGATCCACTTGCTACCAATTCAGATCCACATGCTACAGATCCAGATCCACACGCTACAGATCCAGATCCACATTCTACAGATCCAGATCCACATGCTACAGATTCGGATCCACACGCTACAGATCCGGATCCACATTCTACAGATCCAGATCCACATTCTACAGATCCGGATCCACACACTACAGATTCGGATCCACACGCTACAGATCCAGATCCACATGCTACAGATTCAGATCCACATGCTACAAATCCAGGTGCCAGAACATTCTCATTGTTGCTGTTTGTCTTGGTTCCTTGTGACGTCCCACTTACCTGTTCCTTCCTGTTTTACCTGTTCCTTCCTGTTTTACCTGTGTTCTGGACTTTGCCTGTTTTTGTTTAACCTTGGTTGTCTGTCTGCTCCCGTCTGGATTAGTTGCTGCCTGTTGTAAACTTCCTGCCCTTTGGACCCGTCAATATATTATTTTTCTTTGCACTATATAAACAAATTAGGTTTGTTTCTATGACTTAACCTTCATCCTTATTACAATAGGCTTTTATTAACACTATTATTAATATATACAAAACAGGAATAGAGAGGCAGAATAAATAAAATATCAATCATAGACTCGAAGCTATTATACAGACTAATGTAACCGTAACCAACTGAGATATCATGATACAGATGAAGATGGATATAATGGAAATAAGTGGAAGAAATATGAAATATAAAGGAAATATCAAAATGAGACCCAGTAAGAAATGGGGTGTAAATAAGAATCTGCAGCACATGACTGAAATATAGCATTAACAAAAAATTTAGCTACTTTTTAATGTGCAGATGTTCATCTTTTTATTGAATGAAAAAGCTGACCTCTGCTGAGTGTCATGGCGCAAAGGGAAAAACGTATTATCTCTGTGATGCACTTGTCTCACTGAGTCCAAAAAAAGTCTGTCCATCACATCCACTTGTACTTCTGTCCTTGTGAGGACCAATTTGAGATAAACACCTGAGAGATTGAGGACATTTTGTCTGGTCCTCACACCTTCGCAGGGCAGTTTGAGGGTTCAGACCTGGTTTTAGGGTCCAAGTTAGAACCAGGTTTAGGGAAGGGGCAGAAAATGCATCATGTCACTGTGGGTCCTGATAAAGATAGAGATAAAAGTCTGTCTGAATCTGTCATATCTATCTCTCCATCTAAAATCTCTCTCTCTCTCTCTCTCCCTATATATATATATATATATATATATATATATATAATTTTATTTATTTATTTTTTATTTATTTTTTTATTATTGACATTTTGGAAACTGCTTGAGTTCAGTGTGAAAGCTGCTCCAAGTATTGAGGATATTTTTTTTATAGGCTTAACATGAGTCTTTAGTATTTATGTCACAAATGAATCTTCTCTCTGCTCAAATTAATAATTCTTGAAAACTTCTCTGCAGCCTGAAGCTTTTAAAGTACTGGCACCTTTTAATTCAATATGTGGTCGATGTAATAAACCATGTTCTCATTTATTTATTACTGTGTGCTGCGTATCATCAAAGATCCCGTCAAGACACATACAAAGACAAATAAAAACTCTTCGCTTTGAGTAATAATTCTGTCTTCAAGCCAACCGGGGGCTTCAGCTCGTACCCTCCCCAGCCCCTGCTAGGCTGCTCTGCTTCACTCTGGCTGAGATTCTTTATTGCTCCCCCAAGGAAATAATTAATGGAGGTTCAGAGGTTCAGAGAACCAGCAGGAAGCTGAGTCAGAGCTTCCCTTAGATTTATCAGCTCGTCTCCAGTTTAGTCCTGATTCATTGTTTGCTCTGCTGTTATGTCCAGTTTCCCTTTATTATTCCCTTTATTATTTCAGACTTTGAGGGTTCGGCCGTGAGTGTGTGTGAGGTTTTTTAGGAGCCCCGAGGGGACTTTCGCATTTTCTCCGGCTTGACAATTTTAAATTCTCTTTATTGATTGCCGTCTGATGGTCATTTTGCAATTTAATCCTTCTCTTGTTCCCATTTTCTTCCATAATAGTGATTAAATGCAGTTTTCATTCTAGAAACATCAGCCTTTATGAAACCAGACGGAGGATGAATACAAAGGCCTCCTTTGTCACCAGTTTCATTAATAGACAGAGAGAATATTAAAAAAAAAATGTCTGTATTCCCTACATCTTCATACGTCCCATTCATTCTGACCACGAGATCACGGAGGAGTAAATCTTCCTGGTTCCTGCTTGTCCCTTCCATTAGTGCATTTAGTGAACAATTAATGAATTAATCCTACGTGGTGGTGATCTCTTAAAACCAAAGACGTCCTTGGTTCAGGAAAAAGGGAAGAGAGGCCACCTATAAAAATATGTCTGGAAATATCCACAGCGTTTTGCTGAGATGTGAATGACTGTATTTTATCTGTGACATACGGGGAAATGTCATTTCTCTGTGGTTGTTATAATAGGCAGAGACTTAGGGTTTTTCTCATATGTTTTGGTGTTGTGACCTTTGTATGACCTGTGTACGCAGATGATAAATCTGATCGACTGGACAGGTGAGGGTCACCTGATAAAGCGCACAACGATCAGGTACAGGAAGGGAATCGCTTTCTGCTGGAGATCCACTGTTTTTGTTGTCGTTGAGATTTTATTCGACATTTGACGATGTATATTATTGTCATGTTTTCTGGGTTGTGTTGAATTCCCTGTTTTACTTTTAATTTAATTTTTTTCCTTTTTCCTCTCGTTTCAGATCCTCCTCCCCTTGTGGTTGGCATTTTCCTATGATTTTAGATTTTTGGACATTTATTAGCTATTAATAAAAATGAAACATAAACAACACAATGATCTGAATAAAGACCTTTATAGTGGTAAGTTTTAGTATCTGCATTTTCTTTTTTTGGATCCATTTATGGATACTCAAATTCTGTATGTTGCAGTCTGGTGGGGGGGGTTGTTATTTGTTGATTTAATCCCTTGATAAATTTAAAATTACTAATAAGAGTCCTTCATGTTAAATCCTGAAGGTCTGGAAGAAAATGGAAAACAAAAAACGGAGACTGAGTAAAGATAATTAGGTGTTTTTTGAGCCTGATTCTCCAGCCGGGTCAGATCTGCTTTGCATTCATTTGGAGTTGGGCGCTGAGTGATGATGCTGCCGCAGGAGGCTGAAGGACTAAAACAACAGAGACAAATGATAACAGGGGACGAGTGGAGGCAACCGGCAGAAGTAACGACTCCCAACCACAGACACCGTCACAAGACATGGTGATGTGTCCATGGTGACCTGTACCTGCATCACCACCAGCGCGCACACCTGAACCCCAAAGGTGATCCTTGAGCTAATTGGCTCAGCACCTGGTAAGGTAGGTGGCCACACACCAACCAGTGGCGTCCAGCACTGGAACAAGAAGAAGAAAATCCTCCTGCTTTTACTGGCTGGTCCTTTACATTCCTGCCTCTTTTCTAATAAACAACGTTTGCGTCAGTGTTTTCTAAACTGTGGATTTTATCTCCAGAGTGAATTTGTTTTATATTAAAACAAATTTTCACAAATCATGGTAAAACTGATACATTTCACTTCTTTGAAAAGAAGCATTTCTTGAGTCAGTGGTTGATTGAGAGTCAGTTTGTCTACAAGTATATTTATTCTGACTCAGTCCCACATGTGTCTTAATCCACTGCTGAAAATAGTCCTCAAGAAATACTTTATTTATCCTTGTCTGTGTGATAAAAAACAACATTTCTCAGCTGAAATATTTTTAAAGACTGAACACAACAGTAACCAATGGGCTTGGAGCTGATGGGGGAGGTGATGAGAGACGGACTAAAACACTGTTGGTTTGGGTCTTTTCCTGTTTCCTGACTGTAAGAAAAATACATAACAAACAGCCTTTAATCCTCAGGAAAGTAATGGGCAGAAACAATCTCAATAACTTAACTCTCGGTTGAGTTGGTCGAACTCTCGGTTTTAAACCACCAGTCCCTCGTCATGATACGTTCAACATCCTGCGCCGCCTTCTGCTGGCTGATGTTGATGAAAACCCACCAGAGCATTGACATGTAGAATCAGAATGTTTCTATGGTATATTCAGTGTATAGTTTCTATAGTGTGCTATAGTAGAGGATGTATAGTCGACTACAGAACTAGACAATGGCCAAAAGATTTGACAGTAATCACAACCTTATTATTTCATTTGCATAATTCCAAAAAGTTTAACTTACAGAAAGACAGACCAAATGTAGGTTTTTCTCTTTATCTATCTATATGTGTGTGTGTGTGTGTGTGTGTGTGTGTGTGTGTGTGTGTGTGTGGTTAATATATGCACAGTGTAATCCCTTCAATTTTTTTAAAAGGTTGTTTTGTCGCAGCCTGAGGCTAAAATCGTTTAAATACACCCCCCCCCCAATCAATCCTTCGGCCTGGGGTGACGGTTCACTCTCCAGTGACTCGAACCATGAAGCCAAGATGCTGGGCTGGATTCAGGAAACGTGTGACTGTCCCTGTGGGGTCCGGACAAAGTCCAGAACCTAACCCCGCAGAACAAATCTATCTCTGAACACTGACCAGAGACTTTTCAGACTCGGAAACTGACGGCTGCAAAAAAGGGGCTTCAACAAAATACTGAATACAGGGTCTGATACTGCTGTAAATGGGGCAGTTCAGGTTTCCTCTACTGTTACTATGACTGAAATGTAACCGTGAGCCAACGATACACAGACTATATCCAGCATGTGTACATTTAGGAAAAGGAGATATTAACGCGGTGCTGAGATTTCTGTTGTGAATGTAATTTATTTGACAAGGTCTTGATGTGCCCAGCTGAGATCTGCTGTGTTAGTCTGAGGAAAATCTGCTTTTATCACCTATTTGTTCTCTTTATTTTTTCGTTTTTTCACTGGGAAATGTGAATATTTAATCACTGGGATAAAAACAAAAGTGACTCGTGGAATATGGCTGCTCACATGTGAAACATTTAAATCAGCCAGGTAATTGGAGAAAAGCCAGCAAGGAGAGACGAAATCCTTTTATCAGGAAACAGATTTATGAAATAGGAAGTAATAAAAGGACATAAAAATGAGGCAGCGGGGGTCCTGAATAATGAGATATTGACTAAACAGGAGGTTTTTTATTGCCTTGTTTCATATTTATGTATTTACATATTTATAGCTGCAACAAAAAGCTGAACAATATGGAAACTGTTCCCACAAATTTGCTGCCTGAAGCCATGCGAATAAATAAGACTTTTTTTGTCATGCAGCAGATGTTTCAACGTGTCACAGCAGGGGATGATCAGGTGGATTTAACATCCTTGTTTCTTTGCTGTTATGCTTTGATTTTGTAATTTGTTTTTTGTTTTTTTTTCAGTTGTCAGGCTGGTTTTTAGCTTCAGGCCCAGCGTCCACCTGCCTATTAATCTTTTAATGTAGATTTATCCAATTTTTATACAACTGTCCTGTGGAGAAACTGGGTCGAGACCTGATCAGAACAGCAACGAAACCACGGTTGTGGTTGTAAAATCCAGAAAAGCCAAAGTGCAACAGTTTAAGAAAGCGACGACGACAGAGAGCGACGACACGACACATGGATGAGGAAAGTGACGGATGGATTGGGGCTTAGGCTATTCAGGGAACTGGATCCTCTCGCGTTCCCGATTCTGGCCCCTGGTGTCGCAGCCCGAGCCACAGAGAGCGTAGGGTCGCCGCTTTAATTGTGTGCCTGGGGGGGGGTCATCTCCCGGCGCTGCCGGGCTGGTGCGAACACCGTCCAGTTGAAGGTTTCCTCCGGTTTCTGCGGGCGCATTGTCAAGATGACCACATTCAGGCCTCGTTGGCTCCAGCCGCTCAGGCGTCACCTACGTGGCAACCGACACCGCCGACGTCCAGACTGGCCCGAGGGGCCAGGCCCTGGCGGTGGGGGGGGGCCCCCCGAGGACAGGACCTAATAGATCCTGATACCTAGAACACACCCTCCCGGTTCTTCAACCTAAACTAAACAGCAAATAGCAGTTTTTTTTTCTAGTTATGTAAATTTCCAGATACTAAATTCAAAAGGAATCTCTGGTTCGGTTTCCAGGCTTCGGGTCTTTGGGGACGAGTCGGCCACAGTGAGAGAGGCTGAATTATGGTCTGACTAGGCCACTGATACGTCTCCTTTAGACAGACGCCATTTTAAGTTTGGCAACACAGTGGATTCAATCCCTCGCTTCAAAAAGCGGTGGTGACAGTGATGTGTGGGGCCGGTCCACGTCCTGGACCGAGCTGGCCCTCATCTCACAACAGGCCAGTGCTCTCTTCCAACCCAAAGCCTGTTTTTCATTTTTCTCTGAGGCGTGTCGGCGATGGATTGGATGGAGGCTGCTTGCTGCGAATTTTATTGTGATGTAACAAAAAGAGATGCACATGATGTCAGCCTGGATGTGAACATGGGATGTGGGAATGGTAAGAAAACGATAGAATAAAGGCTTGATACTTCAGATTCACCATGAACACACATACACACCTCTGCTTTAATTTTACGAGTGTAACAGAACTGTTTAATTGCTGGAAATTACGCAGGAGGGAGCAGAGATTAGACAGATTCCTAAGAGGAAGGAGGTGTGGAAATCCTCTCGGTTCGCAACAAACTCCAAAATAAACTGAGTCTCAGGAAACGTTTTATTTCCCCGTGAGCCGACGGGGTTTTAGAAAAATGCGATCTTCAGTTTAAA
The DNA here is from genome assembly GCA_016859345.1 of Istiophorus platypterus. Lineage (NCBI taxonomy): Eukaryota > Metazoa > Chordata > Actinopteri > Istiophoriformes > Istiophoridae > Istiophorus > Istiophorus platypterus. The sequence goes on along the minus strand of CM029121.1, from coordinate 28,370,837 downwards.
TGCTGTTGTGGATTCTCCACTTGTGGGAGCATATGAGAGTATGATTATTTAGGTCTGCGCCCTGACGAATTTCATTTTCTGATCCCTGCAGCGACATGAAACCCAGAAAACACAAAGGCTCCCTGTTCTGAAATATTCACTGATCAGCCACCTCATTAAAATCAGTTTTAATGTGATGGTTCATTAAAACAGTATCCTCGACATAAACTGAGCAGAAAGTGTTTTTTTTATTGCAGAATTTTTGCATAGCATTGTGTCAATTTTTGCACTTTTACAACCTGTGTGCTGTTTGGTTCCTTTTTCCGTTGCTTTCCGCAGCAGTTTCCAATTTTCAGCAGTCGTTAGAAGTTGGACAGGTGATATTTGAGGGGTTTGCCCATGGACTGAAATCTGTACCAGGGCAACAGCCTTCCCATCAGCATCAGCCCCCCGCTCCTCCTGCCCACGGCCCCACCCCTAACCGGCCTCGGCTTCTCAGGCAGAGCTCAGGGGGGTGGTGACTCCTCTCTGGCTCCTCCACTCGAGGTTCCCCGGATGCCCCCCCCCCCATCCCCCGCACCCCCCACGCATCACGGGCGTCCAGTGTGTGTGTCGTGGTGCCATGTGTGTGCATGTGACTGTGTGTGGAGCACTTTAAGGTGGGAGGAGAAGACAAAGACAAAATTACACAAGTGCAGTGCATTATTTTTTTATTTAGTTACCACCTATTTTTTATCCAGCGCCTTGAGAGCATAATTGTGGCTCTAGGCGCACATAGCCTAATCACACCGATGCTCCTGATGCTATTCAGTGCATCAGAATTCAACCCCCCCCAAACACACACACATACACACACACACACACACACACACACACTCACTCACACTTTTTTTTAAAAGCAGAGGCATCAATCTGTCATTTTATCACAGAATCAATACATTTCAACCACAGCGGTGTGATGGATAAATAACAAGAGATCAAAAGCCAAACATTTAAAACTGAAACATTTAGTCTATTAATATAACTGAAGTATGTCAAATTGGCCTCTGGGAAAGTTATTATGGGTATTTTTTTTCTTTTGTCATTTTAAAGAACAAACGAAGAGATTAGTCAGTTAATTGATGAAATGAGAAAATTTGTTCATCACACCCCACAAGATCTAAAAAAAACACCTGTTTGACACGTCCACAAAAAGAAAAACATTATTCTGATTGTAAAACACTGATTTATTTTCTTTTTATTAAAGTAAACGTGTATAGAAGTGTATGTATGTATGTATGTATGTACTGTTCACAGGAGCTGCACAGCTAATTAGGGTTGTACCACTGTGTGCAATGACAATAGAGGACTTTATTCTATTCTATTGAAGACGCTGTATATTGTGAACAAACTGTGGCTTTTGTTGAACAATTTCGTCTTCCCCGTCCTCCCGCGGTGGGTGGGAGGTAAACCGAGGAGATGACGAGGTGAGTGTCGGTTCCTGGAGCCTGGAATTCAGTGTGGAAAGAGGCGGCAGATTTCAATAAAAAACGGTCAGTGTCTGTGGAGCATGTTGGTGTTTAGCAGGTGTAACATTCATCATGTTCATCGTCTTACTTCGGCATGATCAAAGGCTAAATGGTAAAAACGCAAAATATAAAGTAGATAAAGTATTTAGTCATAAACCAAGTATCTGAGAAAGTAAACTGCGACCTGAAGGTGGCGCTGGAGAAACAGTCGGAGGTTCAGCAGGGTCATTGCAGGTCGACATGGGCGGGTCTGAACATCTGTAGTAAATTTCAAAGGTGGTGGAGGAAAAGTCAGAGGATTCGTGATTCATCACCGGGTTTTGTCCTCTGAACTGACAGTCCGTCCAGCGGTGGTTGGCATTTTTGAGATATACCAAAGTGGTGGATCAACCGGCTGACATTGGCATCCACCGGGCCCCCCGGGGCCCCAGGGCCGTGCTGCTAACCAACCTATATGTACATATCTGAAGAGGAAATTAAGTAAAATGCAAATTACTTACCAGACTTCCAGGATAAAACAGCACCAACACAAAGCTGCTTCCTGCTACATCTGCCAGAGCTGCTCACAGTTACTGTAGCCACAAAAACTGAAAAACACTTTTTTTGAAGTGACTCTGCAGGTCACGCACACACACACACACACACACGCGCGCTGCCGAAGCGCCTCCTGTTTACGAAGCCACGTCCGTCGCTTCTCATGGAGCATTAACTGCCGTTTGAAAAGCAGTTTGCTTGAAGCCGACTGGGTATTTATCGAGCAATTATCACGTCGAAAGTAACGCAAAAAACTCACGTCTGTGGATCTTTAACAGGTTTTCACAGCTTGAGCTGCAGGTGTGAAACTTTAACAGTGACGAACGCTAATAAAAAAAAAATATTAAAAAAGGTCTCGGGCCCGTTTCACTTGTTCGGTCGGAGACTCGCTGACCTTCAGCTGGAACCGAGTCAGTGCAGAGCACCGATTTAATGTTGGTACATTCGACGTTTCCAACAAATAATCATACCGACTATTCCCAACAGTAACCAAATAATAATCCTAGTCATAATAATAATCAGAATTTAACAGTAAATTCGGTCAGTGTTTAGATCCAATGTTTTCTCTGTGAGACAAGAAGATTTCATGTCTTAAAATCAAACCTCACAACATCAGAACACATCATCTTAATGTATTAATATTCAATATAATTTGAGGATGCAAAAATAAACAGTGTAAATCTGAAACCAACTCATGTTTCTGCTTTATTATGATGAATTAATTTATTTTCCTTTGTTCAAAAATAAACATGAAGAAAACACAACACATTAGAATAGAAAATGCTGCAGCTGTTCCTGGAGGGATGAGCACATATTTCTAAGTTCTTTACCAGCACATACATAAAATAATAATAATAATAATACATATAATAATGATGAGGACTCAGTGTAGATTTTAGACATAAAGTATGAAGATGGGAGCGAATATGATGCTTTATCCCAGAGGACGTCGCTAATGCTTTTTATCTCATGACAGAGATGAGAGGCAGAATAATTCATACCTGACCTTCACATGGACTTAAACGGAAATCTCCTACAATGCCCCCCCCCCCGACCTGAGAACAGCCCCAGACGCCTGGAGGCGTCGCGAGCATCCGGAAAGGCGAGGGCACAACGGGGTTTTACCCTTGGTCTCGCCTCTCAGAGTGAGTCTCTCTCCGCCTGTGTTAATGAAAATTTTCTTGGAAATGCTGGAAAAATCTGGAAACATCGCAAATAAAGTTTACATTCATCTGATATGTCAGACAAGATGCAGGTGGAGAACGAAACCGCTTTAGCTTGCTAATCTTTCCATCATCTTAAACCTGCGATGACCGATCTCTCCATCCAGGTGTTTTCAGCAGGAATCGGTCGCGAGTGCAACGCTGACGTGTGAACTCGTGATCACACGGCCTATTTTCTTTTTGGAGGGAAGATGAGTCTGCAGCTTTGTCACTGCCGCTGACCTTTTTCAGTGTTTCCTGACAGAACCGTGAACCAGTTAAATAAAGATGGAATCGCTACGTGTGGATGTTGAGCTGTGGGATCAGAAACAAATGAACATCTTACTGATTCGTTCAGCATCAACATTTTGTCAGATGAATCACAGTTCCCTCATAACAGCAGATGATTTATATTTAGATGCAATTTCTTGGAGATGGCGTCGTTCAAAGTGCAGACTCCGTCCTGATGGCGGCAGCCGCCGCACTGCAACGCGGAGCTGTCGTTAGCATCGTCGGTTCCGCCGGTGCCTTCACTGCTCTGGCGAGTCGGAGGGTCCGATGTGGAACGGGTCTTTAAATGGGTTCAGTCGGAACCAGCGACGGAACGACTTGGCGCCGAGGCCAAAGGGTGTCGAGACTCAGCTCGGCGAGATGAATTCGAGAAACAAAACCAAATGAGAAGTAGAAGAAAGAAGGGAAAGAATGAAATCAAGAGGTGATGCACTCTGGGATTATCTGTCTAAACCTTTCTCTTTTGTAGAAACCAACCAACCAACTTTTGTGTACGGGTTTGAAAAGTGCTGCCCGGAGTTTTTTTCTCTGAGCAGAAACAAAAGGTTTAGTTTTGCGTCCGTGACTCACTTGTTTCTGTCAGGACTTGGAGTGTTGAACGAGTTCTGTGCAGGACCAGGACCAGAACTGGGTCACATACTGGACCTGGTCCACGGTAAAAACCCAGGAAAGAGGAGTGAGGGGCTGGTGCAGTCAAGGTGCATCATCATCATCCTCCAATCTTAAACTAAATGTTTAGAGGATTAAACGTTTACCTCGAGAACTAAATGTGTGCTGATGCTGGTACAAAAAAAAGATTCTGATTTGTATTTATTTCAGGTTTGGCTGCAGCTTGAAGGTTCTGAAGTGATTAAGAACTTTTCTGAGCTCTCGGAGATAAAGTCCCCACGGTCTCCTACGGTCACCACGTCTAATTCCAGTCTCGGCGACACATCAGGTGTCCCCTGATACGCCGGAACCCGAGGAGGACGTCGCCCAAAACGTCTGATCGGAGATGAGCGGCGAGGGTCTTTAATTCATGCGGAGCGGCTTTGATGTCAGAGATGATCCGTCCGCCAGCAGAACATCAGCTGTGAAATTACATTCTACTTCTGCCGAGTAGAAATCTCCCTTTGTCGACAGAAAAAAAAAAAAATCTTTTCATCCTGTCAAAAGTACAAGACGCAAGAAAATGCTAATCAAATATTAAAATGTTATTCAATGAGGATACAGCAGTTTGTTATATTTAATATGAGCAGAGAGGCTGAATGAACTGAAGTTGATTATATTAGAATCATCTCCCTCAGATGAGCTGAACCGGAGATAAAAAGCAGGAGTGAGGAGAAAGTTTGAAAAGTGTTAGTGATACAGAATCTGTCAAGAAGATTCATATCGTATCTGTTTGTGAGAATTCATTGGTTTATGGCTCGGAGGAGGAGGAGGAGGAGGAGGAGGAGGTGGTTAGGAGCTGCAGTGCCTTACAGCACCTTAATGTCTCAGCTGCTGCTGCAGAACCAACCATTGATCAACCGTTGATCGAGGATCGCTGAGGAAACTGCGACAGCCAACGATGGGTGTTATACATGTTCTACATCCAGCGAGAGCTTCCCTCATGTCAACATGACGCGTTCACCTCCGCATAAGATCTTTACTTCAGCCGATCAGCTGATCAATACCTCTAGTTCCAGCCTCTCGAATGTGAGGATCTGCAGTTTCTCTGTTTTATATGATTGTAAACTGAAGAAATGTAGGTTTTGATCTGCTGGTTGGATGAGATGAGATCATCATGTTACTTTTGTTCATTAGTCCATTTTATGACCAAAAAATAACCTGCAGATGAAACGATTATTAGAGTAATAACGAATTAGTTGCTGCCAAAGTCTGAGTGTCTCTTTAGCCACTGAGTTAGTGACGTCCCTTGTGCCTTTGTGTGCCTGGAGACAGAAGGAGACACAGGTTCATGTGGAGCTGGATTCACCGTCTTCGTCGCCGAAGCAATTCTGCTCCGTCGGGGCAGAAAAATCCTCGAGATGAGACACGAGACGACATGAGACCGTGAGGAGCCGATCTGCATCTGGGCAGGTTATATATGTCCTCACCATAACCATCGTTTATTCTCATTTACTCAGAGAAAATCTCTTTAACAGCGTGCGTTTTTGAGCCTACGCTCAGGTGCTGCTCATAGACCATAGGTTTCAATGCAGTCGCACACATGAGGATTTAAAACAAACCTTCATAGTCCACTTTCCATCAGTTTCTCAGTCTCGGGGTTTTAAACTTCTCAAGAAGGGCAGAACAAGGGCAGAACAAGGGCAGAACCCCCCCCGACACAGTGATGCATCCTCTTTAATCAGACCGGAAAACAAATGGAGACACTCGGGACTCCACGTCTTCTCTCAGCTGGATGGTCCACTCCTTCAATGACCCGCCAAGCGGCGGCATCGCCCAGACTTGACCCCGCGGCAGAGTCGCCCTGACCCGCGGCGCATTCACAGGGCTCTTGACCTCTTAAACTCCTGCTGCTGCCGCAGCATCCTCATTTTATGAAGGCCAAATAGCCGCCGTTGTACGAGGCCACGGGTCGGGATGGGCACCGGAGCTGGACTCAACTGCCTTTTATCCTTCAGAACCGGCATTGGTCACCAGTCTGACCACCCCCCTCTGAGTTCTGTCGGCCGGCGGAAAAGCTGCAGCGCATGTTGATTACATCCTGTAATCGCAATAAGAAGCTGCCTCTCTGCCTCACACACACACACACACACACACACACACACACACACAGATTTCAGAGGAAGATGAGGCCAGAAACACAGCGATGGGTCACATCCACTATTTCTATTCTGTAAAAGCTTTCATCACCTTCGGTGGCTTGTGCGTTAGATTCAGTCCCAGTTCAATAATCCGCTACTGCTGCTGCTACATGTCGGATTAAAGGGACGAAGATTAAACGGGAACAAATGTGAATATGAATATCACAGCATCAACAGACGTAAGGTGTTTGGCGACGATACAATCCACTTTTTTGTTCCACCTATAGGGACGGGTTCTGGTACCAGAGTCAGTTTTGGTTCTGGCCCTCTCCCTCTGGTGTCTTCAGGTCGGGGTCATCTTAAATTGGACCGAACGCCACGTTGCCGGTGCCGTACGTGACATGTGACGTCCAGTCCGATCCGCGTGCTGTGTTCCCGCATATTGATCAACATCTGATCCCGCGTTCGCCAACATGGATCAGTCACCTGTCAACCAGGAACTGTAGGTGGTGAGTCCATTAACATCCATTAACTAGCTCAGGACGGATTAATGAAAAGCATCGTTTCCTTAGGTTTCAGATCTCTTTACATTTTCCACCTGTTACTGTGCAGATTGAACTTTGTAATAGATAAAAAGGCTGTTTGTACCCATCAACCTAGACCTGGCGATTCCTTCCACGAGGAAATGGAGACATGTTTTTGGATATTCTGGACTTGGGGGGGGGGGGGGGGGGGCTCAGATGTGAACTATATCCAATCCATTCAGTTTGCCACAGTTGGACCCTGAAGTATCACAGCAGACGATCTGGCCCCCGTCCCCCGTCCCCCGGCCCTCGGCCCCCGTCCGCCGTCCCATGTTTGCTTCTCCCTGGCCATGTTCGGCCCTTCTTCTCACCAGCCCCACCGCCCATCTGCTCACCTGTTTCCCGTCTCCAATCACCTGAGCTTCCCTCCCTGCTCACACACCTGTTCCCAGTTACTGCATCAGCCAAGCCAGTACTTAAACCTGCCGCTGTCTCCAGCTCCTGGTTGGTTTTCTGCTTGTTCACCCTTGTGTTTTTCTCTGTGTGTGTTGCTGGTGTTTGTACCTGTGCCTGCCTGTACACCTGGCTGTCTACTTACCTGTCTACCTACCTGGTTGGCTGGTTATTGTGTTGGGAAAAAGTGTTGAAGCTCTGACGAAACAAGGCATGATGCCATCGAGTGATTCGCAGAAATGATTATAAAGATCAATAAGTAGAGTGCAGGCTGTACATCACTTGTTCATTCACTTTGTATGTGTCACAAAAGCAGCACAGTGGGAGGTTGGATTCATTCTTCTGGCGGGAAACTGCCGCTGCCTTGTCTCCGCTATCGAATAAAGGCACAAAGTATCTTCAAAAGAGTAAAACAAAAGATCTATAGTAGAAGCAAGGCTGTTGTTTTGGATGTTCTCATGATGATCGGAATTCATTAGCGTGCTACAATAGATGTGATCATTTATAGGTGCACAGATGTTCAGTATCACATAAACATTCACTTGTATTTTGCTAATATAAAAGGAAACAATATGGCAGTGATGTGAGAGGTGTGTGTGTGTGTGTGTGGGGGGGGCGCTTGCAAACGGGCCATTTTGTGGTTCTGGAGGTTGTGATGTTTTCATTATGATACAGTTTTTTCCACACTGCTGGGCCTCGGCTGCTCCCTTCGCCGACTGACTCCTCCAGCCTCAGAGACTATCGTTATATGTTCTATCAGTGTCATGATTCATGCAAACGGTTGTCGACTGTGGTGATGGACACATCGGTGCCAACTGGCGATACATATTAAACTCGCATAAGAATGAATGGGAAAGAATAATCTATTCATTTTAGGTCACTGATGATTTAGAGCTCATCCAGAATCCGATCACGGACGAATCCCAGGTGGAAATGAGAACCTGTTTTCTCTCCTATCGCTTGTCTGAATATCTGATGTGCAGGAGTTATTCATTTTTTGATTATTTCCTGCGGCTTGAAGCTATTTGGGCGCGGCAGCAGACGTGGCAGCAGACGCGGCGCGACGGAGGATGTATCTGCGGCAGGTATCTGCCTCATTTCCTGTGGTTCCGATTAGATTCTGTGGAGCGGATTACCTGCTCGGTTATGAGGACACACATGATGACAGGGCAGGATCCATCGGGCCTGTGGACGACACAGAGCGGCAGCGCCTGATGAGGAAAACGTCCGGCTCAACTTTCAGTTCTGTTTTACCTTTTTTTGGTTGTTTTTTTGTGACATTTATTTTGGCCTCAGCCTCATTTCAGGTTTTTTATTTATTATTATTGTTACTTAAAAAAATTTTATGTTGATGACGATCCGCTGCCTAGCAGTTTTTGTAGTAATTGTGTTTTCTTTTTTATAAATTAAGATTAAAACTTTATCTTTGTCAGGGAAAATATATGTTGCTGTTGGGGGGGAATCAAATCACATAGCACCTGTTACACACACTTATCAACTATGTACACAGCAAATTCATACGCTTGGATTTCCGCTGACTGACCGTTGCACATTCCCTCCTAACAACGATCCTTCATCCAGGATAATTACGTAGAACGTGAAGTTATAATGAAAAATCTGCATACGTGGCTTTTACTAGCTTTTTGTTTGAAGACCACGACAGACAAAGGGACAAAAGTTGGTAGAAACTCGTTCATTGAAACGTGTGATGCTTCCAGAGGCGACATGGCTTCTGTTGGCCCTGTTCATTCATACACTCACTAGCCCCTCCCTCAAATGTTATGTCAATCAGTCCAGATCATCCGGCACCGGTCCACTATTTCCCCTGTCCGACATCACTGTGTAGCTTTTACATGCTGTGTATGAGCTGTGTAGGTGTTTTTCACGTAATGTGTACTGGCGGCAGCCGGAGCGTCGCCGCAATGCGTTTTTCAGCTCATAGCGGCGAGAGCGTGGTTCAGCTTTTCAACGGTTCCGTTCAGGCGCCGGGGCCTTTAAATGCCGGCTGCAGAGGACCGAGCCCCCACACACCCCTCAGCTGCTATGGTAAAATCAATAAGTGGTGTTAATGGGCCTAATCTTGTCCAACAGGTCGCCTCAGCCTCACGAACGCGCTGACATTTTGGGTTTCAGCCTCTCAATCACCTCAACATGGCCAAATGGCAGTGCCGAGATGAAGTCCAGCACCTGCTTCATTTCTATGCCCCCCCCCACCCCCACCCACACACACACACACACACTTCACAAATCAGAGCCTTTGTTTCTGGGATTAGACTGATGTGGGTGGATGCCCAATCATGGACCAGTGTCCTAGTCTTGACTCTTTTCTGGTGTCTCCAGAGCTTTTCTGCTCACACAGTGCATGGTTCGTTCTTTTATAGCTCTAAGATCTGCTGCGTCTGCAGGGTGATATTTTCTACTAAATTCACACCTATATCTTCGAGACAAGCCTGACCATGTTTGGATATGCTTGTTTTCTCCACATGTCAAGACTACCCCCTATGGATACCATTATGTTCTGGCTTTCTTGTACTACATTTTTTTAAATAATATATTTGCATACATATTATCACACATACATTTTTCTATATTGTCACATTATGTCTCACATCTTAATCCTTGTTTTTGGCATCGTACAATAGCTCATACTTTATACTACAACTGCCGCACCATCAGTGTAAACTAAGTGTTACTCGTGGCTGTGAGGACACTGTTGTGTGGATGAATATTAAACATGAATCTGATACATGAAAAACTCAATCACATGCAAAAACTAGTAGAAACTAGTATAGAGAAAAATGCATCAAAAATAAATAAATAGATAAATAAAATTATATATGATTTGCCCAAAGTAGTTTTAACAATATCAATAGGCCCAAGTTTTCACTGATACCTACAACTGTCTTGTACTGACGTCTTCAATCTAGTAGTTTCTCTACATGTCTATATACACCACTTGTTCTTCCTCACGGCTGATGGACGTCTCTGCTGTCATGGTTACTTAAAGACTCCCCCTTCCTTCACTTTGGCTTTTGTTTTTTTTTTTGAGGGATTTGGATGTGTTCCTTACGCTCAATGTTTGGACACTTAAAAACCTCATCTGGACTGGAATTATTTCTGGGGGGGATGTGGGATAATTTTAGTATCACCGGCGCTAGTCCTGTCCAGAGCATATGTAAGTAATACCCCCCCCCCCCCCCACCAGTAATGTTTACAACCATGAAAAACTAAAACCATCACGGAGAGCGAGGCCCAGCTCATCACATGGTCAGAAACATGGACGACCTGCTTATTCTCTTTGAGCCCTTTTTTTTCTTCTGTTTCTTCAGTCTCTCTCTGTTTCTACTTAGTCAAACTGTCCCATTAACAGCAGCTGAACCAGCAGTGACCAGCTCCTGTTTAAAGTGTAGCAGTGGATTTATAGTCAACTGTCATTGATCACTGTGATACTGAAGGAGACTTAAAAACAGCCAGATTCTGAATGGAGTTCTGCAGCCTGTTTCCTCTGGTTTGTGAGTGGACTTCTGGAGCTTTTATTCTGGAGGGACATCGGACATAATGACCTCCTCAGGAAGTGGAGGACACACTGAATCACATAAGGTGTGTGTGTGTGTGTGTGTGTGTGTGTGTGTGTGTGTGTGTGTGTGTGTGTGTGTTCAGAGACGGTATCTGGGCGGGCCCGTTGTTGGTCCTGATTCACCTCACACTGAATCTTTGCCTCCTCCAGCTCCCTTTTTGACTTTGGGCAAACTTCAGTGACAGCTGTGCAGCTCAAGGTCGGTGTCGTGGTCCAGCTGTAAACATCTGCTCACAGGGTCTGACTCACAGAGGTCAAAGTCGAAGATCCATCAGGCCCTGGACGACCCACGAAGTCTGACTAACAGCCTTTTCCGCTCTGTTATTTGAGGAAAGTACCTGGTTTAAAACACACACACACGCACAAACACACCGAGCGAGGACCACGATGGATCTCACATCTGTCGGAGCCTTTGATATGGGACGGCGCCGGCATCTGGCCTTTAAACACGGACCTCGGAGGAGGCTCCTAATTAGTCCACCACTGCATATAGAGCTGGTTCATTTGCATTTAAATCGGTGTGCGACCGCTGCCGACTCGCCTCTGGCATTGCATCCCAGGACGATCTCTCCTTGTTGTGTCGAGGCCAATTACGCGGACTGTACACAATTGTTTATTATTCTGGTGGAGCTTGTCTCTCTGTCCTGTGTCCAACTGAGTCCATTGTTCTGGACAAGCAAAGGACTAAATTCGTATGCAGGCTCCGCTCCTCCGTTCCCTCTGTCTCTTCTATATTAGTCCCTTTTTTCCCATAAAAAAACCAGAGGAAACATTATCAACTACTCCAATGCCACCAACCTCTAATTCACGATCAGCTTCTTAAAACTTTTCTCTTTCCTGTTGCCTTCCTCATTTCTGGCTTTTCCTGTAGCGCCGCCACGAGGTCGACATTCGCGGGTTTACGATGAGATGTGGACATTCATGTTCCCGGGCCGGTCGTTGGCTTGCATGGCGACCACAGGAACATGAACGTCCTGTCTTTGTAGCTGCTGAGGGGAACAGACCGTCACTCTCCGCTACAGTGACTCTATAATCATTCTTTTAATTTTTTCGTCTCCTCTACGATGATTAATGAAGTGTAGTAAATGTGTGTCTACATTTCATTTCCCTCTTTCCACATTTTGCAACTCTAAATATCATGAAAACACATTTTGAATGAGAGCAAACATACATTTCTTAAAGGTGCTGACCTCCTACAATTTAACCATCGCAAAACCTTGACGTAATCTTTTAATCCATTTGGACAAACACAAGTTTACTGTTTAGAAATCGTTATAATCTTTAGTGATGTTCCCTGGGCCTCATCCAGGACAAACAGGGGCTGGCGAACGGGAAGGAGGTGGAACACCTTGTGGACAGGTGCAGCCCCGACCATCGGACCCTGAATGTTGCCCTGGAAACGCTGCCTGATAAAAGCCACGACCTCATCAGAGACCCAGAGACCCCCTCTGATTTTTAGCCTAGTTAGTCTAGTGGGCCTAGTTAACCAGATGCAGGATAATTTAGGAGGTAAAGGGAAGTAGTTTAAATAAATCTCTCCCTCTCTCTCTCCTTTGAGGAATAACAGTGAAATGTCTTGCGGCTTTTATTTTTTTCCCATCAGCAGGATTGAAAATAGAAACTAAAGGGGAAACTTCCTGACCATTAATATGATGGAGGAGTTGGTGATTGATAATATTCCAGTGGCCGGACATTATGGAACAGCACAGGACAGTGACTTGACAGGCCGAGTCCATTAGAGCCGGATTTATAGTCCAGGTCAGGGGATCCACGGAGTCCCGCTCCCGGTTTTGATTCATAGCTGAGTCCGAGTTTTCATTTTTCTTCAGACACACATGTCATTTGTGATCATACTGTATCATACTCTCCCTTCCCTCAATAACTCTCTAGATTTTCTTCATCTACTTTTACTCCTTCTCATTTTTAGAGCTGTTACATCCTGTCTCACTTTATTTCTTCGTGTCTTGTCGAAATCGTTGTGACACTGATTTGAGCTTTGAATTTGTTGCGTCATTTTTCTGTCCTGTTGTGATCCGCTCCATGTATTTTACATTTCATCCTGACGACATGTCGCCAGCCTCCTGTTGTTCTGAGCACCTTCCCCTGGTGTAACCCACCCATCTTGGGCCCTCAGGGGTTTTGTTTCCCCTCCAGCGCCACGACGAAGGCGCCGGAGTCGGATTCCTCCGCCTCTGTTGTCTCTTAATTCCGTATCACATCTTCTGATAAGCGGTGGTTTCATCTAACTGACTCTTTAGGTTAAGTAGTTGAGTCGAAGCCCCCCCTCTGTTATGTGGGTGGGGGCGGAGCTAAAAGCGAATAACGGTCCGTCTCCTCGGCCCGCCATCGCGCTGTTTGGACCGCGGCTGCGGTTTCTTGTTTATCTGCCTGGTGACGGGCCAATCCATGGTTAGCTTATCCACGGGTCCGCGCTGAGCCTTAGGCTGCGGCTCCGGCAAACATCTTGACATTTGGACTGAGTCGGAGGAATAAACAAAATGTTTTATTCAATACCTCAACCCGACAGCTTCTTTTCTACTGATTAGAAACACGTTGGCCCGACCCTCTGGCACAAAGGTCACGTTGATGACCTTTTCTACCTCCACAGAGGAGGAGGTGGAGGTTCCCTCGTCAGTCACCCCCCAACCCCCCCTGAACCCCCATCCTGGCCCCTTCAGATGGAGGAAACTCTCTGATCTGTTTCTTAATGTGTTTCTGTATTCACCTGATTCTGGATAAAACTGAACATCTGATGTGTCAGACTCTTCACAATAAAAGCACTCAACCTTTGACACATGTTTCAATGATGATAAAAATGAATACTTTGTCAACATTTGTCTTGTTTTCCTCCATAAACTTTGGTTGGGGCACTGCTTGCCCTCCACCACTGTCTCTCTCTGTCGCCTTTACTCCTGTTGGGGAGTCGACCGTTGGGTGCACGATTGTTCTCATCTGCCCCCCCCCCCCCCCCCCCCAGCACTGTCTTGTCATCACTCAAACCAAGGCCAAGCTCCCTCTGAAATCCTGATGAGAGAAACTCAACAGCCCATATTTCCAGTTCATATCTCTGGACACTGAAATATCAAAATGCTCAGTCGTGTAAATAAATAAATCAGTTAGAACAGCAGAACAACTGGAACAGAAATGGAGGACAACAATGTTTTTATTCATGTCAGAATTCTGCTTTTTTTATAGGGTTTAATATGTTTCATTATAAAATCTTAACCTAAGAAGAAACTAAGGCTGAGAAATAAATGTTGTGAAGTAAAAAATACTATATTTCCAAATTTAAATGTAAATAAAGTACCTTAAAATGGAAATAATGAAATACAAAGATCTCAGAGTTGTACTTAAATAAACACTTGAGTTCATTTCACCACTGGAGCGTCACTTTACTTTCTTGAAATTATCAGATGTGACGCTAAGAGGTAAAAATGGAGCAGAACATGGAATCTGAGAGTAAATATTTCATCTGCTCATCTTTTCTCCCAGAGGCTCCTGAAGTTTTATTTACATTCGTGACACTAAGGGTTATTTTCCCCGGGTATGTGAGGATCAGGCTGACGGGTAAATCCTGCCTCTCTGCTGGTAGAAACGAATGTTGATGACCTGCTTTAAATTACAGGATCCATTAAGCCTCCCGCTTCCACTCGGTCGATAAAAAAATAAATGATGGTGACTTCAGATCCCGGCGTTTCCAGCAGGAGAAAAAACCGAGGTTCTAAAAATGGCTGCAACAATAAGTGTGGAAGTCAGATTTAGAGCAGCGGCTCCTCTCTGGAGTCACCGGTTTAAAAAGTGCCTTCAACCGTCAGAAGGCGAGAGATCTGGCGGCAGAAATCAGGCTTGACCTGTGTGACAACACGTTCACACAAATAAAACAAGATCCACACGCCTGCAGTTCAGGATTGAAGTATTATTCCTCCAGGTTACATATCTATCATTTACCGTGATAAAGAGCTTTTTCCTCGTCTCCAGGACATTCCCAGGTAACTAAGTTAAATGTTAACTAAGTATTAGTTAAGTTAAAAATCATCATGTCTCAGCCTGAATTAATTTGGAGTTTAATATAATAACCCAAAATGAACTAACATAAAGAAAAAAAACCCTAAAACTCTCTGTTCAGCGTTTCAATCATGAGTCTCAGTGTCTCATTTCTAATTAGTGGATTTTCAGTAAACTTCTCAGGGAATTTTTACAGGACTGATGAAACAAAGTGTCAGCTGATCTCACTTCCTGCATCGATGCTCTGATTGTCCCTTGACAGAAAACACAAACCTTTAGCTTCATTTTTCTTTCTACGTTACTGAGGGTTTACCTTAAAGTTTGGGTTAATTAACAGGCTCTTATAATAGAAAAAGTCTTTTAAATGGATTCTCTGACCCCCCCCCCCAAAACAGGCAAAGGTGAAACATTTAATCAAAGGGATGGAAGTCATCTCTGATTTTTATCGTCATCAAACCTCATGTTTTTAATGTTCAAGCAGGAGCAGATTGTGAAAATGCTCCGAACTCACTGCTCCTCTTTCCTTCTGCTGATCCACAAATCAGCAGAAAACCAAATAAAATCCTCTGCTTTCTCATTACTGTACTTTGTTGCTGGACACAGAAACACGAGACTCCACGTCCTGTCAGTTTATTTCACGATCGAGGGGCTCGGCTGCCGTTTCCACGAAGAAGAAGCTCGTCAGGGGCGAGAATCGGAGGCTGTGCAAACACAGGACGCTCCATCGTTACGGCTGAGAAAAAAACCTGTTGCGATGGCTACCGAGTCTAAGATGACCCAGAACATAAAAGCCGATCTGGTGTATGTGTTTTTCTCTTTTCCATGTTTTGCGACTTGTGTCACAGAAGTTTAGCCGTGAGTTTCCGTGTTTCCGTGTTCGGTCTTGTATTTTCTATCTTTCCATCAAAGAACCAGGTATATTCTTAGAGTCCTTTTACCTTTTGTACTGACGGTTTAACCAGGACAGTTTCATGTCGATCCAAACTGTTCGAGGGCTTCGACTGTGAGTCACCTAACGACGTCTGTGGGAAGCACGAAAGAAGCTTTTACCACAGGAACCAGAGCTGCTGGAAATAGCTGCCTCTGCCACCTCACTGCTCTATTGATGAAGGCTGATGGGACACTATGCAGCCGGATGTGAATACCTTCAGACACTATTCAGGGTCAGGGTTTTTTCTGTCTGGACCGAGGAGACGAAAGGTTCTCGTCTCCTCAACTGGAACGTGAACGGGCTCTGCGAGGTCCCTGCTACAGTAGAACAGTTGAACGTGGAAGGTGTTCGTTTTGAATTCAATCCTCGTGTTCACATGAGCCTCCTGTTGTTCAGGGACAATTTCCCAACAGCACAGAGGTGAATTGAGCTGAACTGCGCTTCCCCAGTAAACAAACAGCTCAGCTCGTGTTTGTTGTCGACGCGGAGCCACACTCAGCCGTGATCCATCAAAAAACGATGCAGCATCACCGAAGGCGCTGCCAGAAAAACTGCTGCTGCCGTCGGAGGATCCATTTTGTTTCGTAAAATAAATCTGGGGATTGTTAGATCTGACACGTGGCGTGTGAAGAGAGCGCAGCGGGAACGTGGCCTGTGACGCTCCGACAGGTGAACGGCATCCAAAGCTGCATCCGGAGCGTTCGAACCGGACCCAGCGACCCGGGGTCGGACTCGCCCCAGGAAAAACATTGAATTTCACATTGAATTCATTCTTACAGATGTTGAGGATTTTCATAATTAGACGAAGAGGCTCAGGTCGCTGGTGAAAGTGGAGCAGAGGGCAGAGAATCACACTGACAATTTGACCCTTTTACATCTGATGATGCCACAGATCGGTTTGTAGATTGGATCTAGGTTTAGATTCACGATTCAAACATGAAAGGGAAGGTGCCTTCGTGACATCAGGTGTAAACTCAGTTAAATAACAGTTGGATCAATGTGTTGTTTGTAAAACAAAACAGAGATAATGAATGAAGCTCATTTGAAATCATTCCTTTTGTATTACTCTTTTTATCATTACAGGAAGGAAAAGGTCGTAGCTGTATGTGGTTTTTATCCGTCTCTTTTCTATTTGAAGTCCCTTCACGTTGGGACCTTAAGGGTCCTACATCTCCGTGTTTTGGGTTATGTCCAGGATTTTGCCCCCAGAGATTAGAGCTGCTTAGGTTCCCCCAGTGTTCTACCAGGCCCCTGCATGGCTGTGCCGGGTTCCCATCCACACAGACCTGCCGGTCTGGCTTCGTTGTGTCTCGAGACAGGGTCAGAGTTAGGGAGGCGAGTGGGTTTTCTATGCCTTAACCACTATTCATCAGAGGATCTTAACTTGTGACCGTGCACCTGAGTCCATGGATGAGTCTCTTCATATATTGCTTCCTCGTGGTCGTGGGACACGGCAGAGCTGCTTCCTTTTGTAGTTTTGGGGGGTTTTTTCCTTTGGGGAAGCAGCAGAGGGCTGCAGGGGCGTGTCCATGTTTGATTGACAGCGGCCCGCGGGCCTTCAGCGAGATGTTAGAGGTGGCAATGAGCGGGTAAAAGCAGGAGAAAGATTAGAGAACTCACCGGGAAACATCAAGGCGAAATATCAGGATGTTAGCTGACAGAACCTGGCGGAACCAGGCAGAACCCGGCGGAACCTGGCAGAGCCAAACAGAACCTGGCAGAACCAGGCAGAACCTGGAAGAACCAGATAGAACTTGGCAGAACCAGGGAGAACCTGGCAGGACCAGACAGAACCTGGCAGAACCAAACAGAACCTGGCTGAGCCAGGCAGAGCCACGCAGAACCAGACAGAACCTGGCGAAACCAGGCAGAACCTGGCAATAAAAGGGAGAACCTGGAAGGACCGGACAGAACCTGGCAGATCCTGGCAGGACCTGGCAGGACCTGGCAGGACCAGACAGAACCTGGCAGAACCTGGCAGGACCTGGCAGAACCAGCAGACGAAGTCATCAGGGCTGAGTTCTCTATTAATAGGCGTATTAATTCCATTATAACCGTACTGGACCTCAGTACCAGTCATTTTCATTCAGTCACTTCTCTGTACTTCAATGTGTGAAATCTTTCACAATGTCCATAAAACTTTTGTAATATCTAATAAATATTGATAAACAATTGCTGCTGAACGTATAATATTGATATTCAGTTTTCATAAACACAATATCAATAAATGCAGATAGTGAAATAAAATAAACATTTTGCTGCTGTAAGAAATAGTTTCTGTTCATTAATCACTCAGATACTTTATTATTATTATATCTTTTATTGTTTCATATAGGGGGGAGGGAACTTCCAGTGCATTCAAATACATGTTTACAGTGGACGTGAATTTATATTTATATTGTTTTCAGGCCACAGTAATATATAATCACATTTTATGAGAGATAATAAAAGCAATCAAATACTAATCGGGAGTTTATTATTTCATAATATGTGTAGAGAGTAGAGCAGGGGGAAGAACCTTCAGTTCTCAGGCTCCTCTAGTGTGGAACCACTGTTTTAGGTTCTGCAGTTCCTCCTCAGTATCTGTGTGAGTGTCAGACCTCATCTGTTCAACCACAGAAGGATCTGACATCGACTAATACACATCAGCATCACAGCAGTTGTGCACGTAAGTCATGAAACAAAAGGTTCTAGATATGATTAGTTTCATCTGCGGTTCTGGGCGGTTCCATTTCTCTGTGGTCGATCTCACATTTTCAGCCAGTCGGTTTTTCCGTTCACGTCTTATCTGACATTTTAAACTCTGGGGATCCTGGAGAAAAACAGCGGTGCAGCACCAGCAGGCCGAGGTGGACAAAACACAGCCGAGCACCGTAAAGACAGCGTCCGCGTTTCAGCGGCTTCATTTTCAGCCAGTTCCAGTCCATTAAGAATCGGGCAGATCGGCCCTGATGCCGATTCCTAGTTCAGCTCGGGGCATCTATAAAAGTAGCACCTCCTGCTGTCAAAGATGTAAACCGGTATTAAGTCTGAGCCGATGCTGAAGCAGGCTTCTGGTTCCACCTGTGGGGGCGAGGTGACAGGAAATGATGTAACGCGACGATAAACACAGAGACCCAGCACAGAGGGATCAGGGGGAACGTCTCATTCTCACATCCTTAAAGCCGTGATTCGACAGATTCAGGCAACATCACCACTAAGGTTAAAAACATACAGTCGCAGATGTTCCTGCTCCGTGTCGACGGCTCGACAAAGCAGGTAAACGGGCGGCCCCGTTTAAAAGCCCCGTTCGTTCTGCCGGCAGCGTCTTCTCCGCCGTGGCAAATTTCAGAAACCAGAAAAAGATAGATAAATCACGTGTGGATCAGTGTCTTTTCAGCTTAACCTGCTGGTTCAGTCACTCTACAACCAATTTTTTTTAATGAGCATTTTTCACAGTTATCTGCCATTTAATAGACAGAACATTTAATTAATAGAGAAAATGCTGGGCAGGTTAATCAATAAAGGAAAAGGTCATTACCCCCCCGTCCTCCAGCGTCCTCACCCCAACACAACCACGACTGCTTGGGCCGATGAGTTTGCTCTGTATAACTTAAATTATTTCTCAGCCTAAAAACTAGTGACCCAGATTTCAGCGCCAGTGTCAGTCTGTCTCCAGTTCTTTGTCCTTACTCCCAGGTGACGTGTCCCCTCATCCGTCCACCTGACACATCCTCACACCTGTGTCCACGGATCATCAGCCCCGGACTATAAATAAAACGGTTCCCTTCCTTCGTCCTGTCGACCCGTCTGTTTCTGTTCCTCAGCGTTTAGTCTGTCGCCTGCATCCTGTCGTCCGTACCTGCCCGTCTACCCGCTCGCCTGTCTACCTGCCAGCCCGTCTACCTGACCGTCTGCCCGCTCGCCTGTCACACGCGAGCCTTTCGTGTGCTACCGAAGCAGCCTCACCACCTCAGCCGGCCTTTGTGTCTTTGTCTGTGCCGTTTTCACCGAACCGGGACGAGCTCGAGCTGTAGATTAGAAAATCCACAAATTCTGAAAGGATTTGTCTCAAACGAACAAAGGGACAAGAATATATTGGTCATTGTCCCTTTGGTTACGATATCTGAGAACTGTCCTCTGGTTTAATAAGGAACCATCATGGGGATTTCACGACATAAGGTGTTGACATAACGTGCTGGCTTCATATGGAAACATGGACCTAATCCAGCCTCCATGTTACTGTAGTACAGATGCCCTGACTGATGGTGGTGCGACCTGATTGTTATGTGTTCAGGATCATGTTTGTGTGGTCGAACTACCTGGGCTGCCTCCTGGAAATGTATATATTTGAACTCATTTTAAACGACTCAGTTCACATTTTAATTCTCTAGTCAACTCAGGAGCGAAACCAGAGTTTCTGGTCCGTCAAACCTCGCGCTAGTTTTCTTGGGTGAATGATCAAGTAAACACTGGTGTGATGCATCAACTTGCTCATTCCTTCAAAATATCTGGTTGAGCTGTAAAACAAGTTGGTGTCGTGAAACTTTAGAAGCAGAAGTATAACGTGTTTTTTAAATGTTATTTTGGGGACAAAGTTTTGTTTTTAAGAGGAAGCGTTCTGGTCTCTTCGGCCCAAACCCCCCCCCTGGGGTTGTTGATGGCTGCTGAGTGTCAAGGACCTGAAAGTGGCCAGTTTCCTGGATGTCCTGGATAAAACAGTTAAGAGAGCTGAACAGAATCTAGATTGGTCAGGCACGGACACCAAAAAGTTTCCTCTGAGGGTTTGTTCCTGTACCCGTCAGTCCTCCCATTCAATCTGCCTCAGACTTTAACAAATAAATTGCTTTTCTTTATTTCCTCTCTTATCTGAAAGACGCAAAGGTCACATTCGCCAAATGTCAGCACTGCTGTGATTTAGAAGCTCCGGACCCATAGAACCTCGTGGGCCCGTGAGATGAGCGCTGATGCCTTCGCTCCTATTTACTCAGACGCTCAACACTGATCAGGTTCCCCTTTTGGAGTTTGACTCAGGCTGAAGTTCACAGACTCAGAACTTTGAGCAAACCACCTCTGGCTCAGTAATTAGTGTTTTACATGTATTTTAATCAATAGAGTAGGTATGGTACAGTGAGAGAAACGTGCTAGAATATAGAAAAGCTGTTTGCAGTTCTCTGATTAAAGCGGTGGAATCCAGAGCACGTCCTCGCAGAACCGATGCATCGGCTCCTCGAGCGCTTTCTCTCGTTATCTTTCATTCTCTGCTGTGTTAGGACTAGAACGCTCGAGGCTAAGCACGATCCCGGGGTCCGAGACACAACAAGGGGGCTTTTTTAACAGAGGCTGATTCAGTTATAGAGTCGCTTCTATTCAATAGCGCTGCCACATTGTCTGGAATCTGGTAATGTTACTAAAACTCTCCACTTCCAACACCTTTCTTTTTTTTTCTTTCCACGAAACTCTTTGGTTTAACAAAAGGAGGAAAACGTTACTGCTTGAAGAATCGTAAAACTTTTTGTGAAACTCCTTAAATGGCTGCTTTTACTCTATATCCTCCTGAGACCCAGCAATTCATGTTTGTCCACTGTGGTGGACATTATGAACGAGGAGTAAAATTCCAAGAGTGTCACTTCACGGCTGCCCAGGTCCCAAGTAAAACCTCTAACAACCTGCAAAGAGACCTCCCCAATACCTGGAGTTCAAACTGCTCTTGTCCGAGGACCCGATATCCCTGGTTTATATCCACAGGACGACTCTGACCCCAGCGACAAGGAATTCTCTCCAGAGATCATAAAAAAGGAGGACGAGGACTTAGGGGAACACGGTGCAACCCGTTGGGCCGAAAGCTCAACGTTCAAAAATGCTTCCAGATGTGGAAACTTGTTCCTCTTTCAATCCAGAATGTCAGAGTGCTTCATGAAAAACCCTCCAGACTCGAATGTCTAACGTGGAAACTAAAGTTCAGGTGAAAGAGTGAAATCAATATAAAAGAATGAAAAATCTATATTTGCTCCTTGTGTTCTATGTGTTTTTGTACTTTGGTGGATGCCTTTAATGGGTCTTTCCATGTTCATAGTCATAGTTTTTAAATCTTTCCAGCTTGAGAACAACAAAATCCTGTTATAAACCACAGTAAATAGTACAAAAGAAGAATAAACAAAAAAAATACCCAAGATGTTTTGTCTGTGTGATGGTGGTGGTGTTGTTGTTGTTGTTGTTTGTGTCTCCTGATTAAGTCTGATGAATCATATATCAGTGAGCCACTGTTTCCGGGATCCTTTAGAACTCACCAGTGATCCACACTGTTGTACTGGGACACAGGTTCGCTCATCACCATAAACACACACACTGTGTCTCTGTTTAGACTCACATAGTACACACACACACACACATCATCCTGATGCAACAAACACTAACTACCATTCAGCCACTGTATATTTTCAGTTTACCAACATTATATAAACAAGAAAATGGCTTAAGCTGACATTAAATTATTTTGAATATTTTCTTTATTGATGCAAAAATATATCTTCCAGTGATTTTCTTTGCTGCGTTTTCCTCCAGTGAGAAAATGAATCCAGGTCAGATCCATTTTAAGTTTTAAAGACAAGTTCTTCAGGAAAGAAAAAAAAAGGTTCTCCAGTTCAGGGAGAGTGTTACTATGACAACATGTGCTTCAAATATTTTGTCAACCTTAATTCCTATAAATGAGACGGACAAAATATTAGGAAAACCTCTCAGTAAAACCCAGTACAGTTCAGCAGCTGCTCAAACTACAGCCTCCAGAGCAGTTTTAATAAAACTGAACATAATGATCCTCATGAAGGAGGATTTATTACAGGCCTGTAATATCATAGCAGAGCGACGACGAGGAAATAAGATGATGATGATTAGATGATTTAATAAAACATTAACCTATTGATGAGATAAAGAGCATGTTTTGAAAGGGCGGCGCACCAGCCACAAAATAATCTGAGTTTATAACAACTCAGGCCTCCGTCCGGTGGATCCATTCCGATCCGGTCCAGTCCGATCTGGTCCGGTGCCTGCCGTCAGTCAGTCTGTGTTACGTCCTGGACTCGTGGCTGCGTGTCAGAAGGTTCCCATCATGCCTCACTTTCAGAGTAAAGGCACCACGGAGGGCAGGTGAAAATCTGAGTCATGTCAACCTGTGACTGACACTTCAGGAGGATCGGGATTGTACACACACACACACACACACACACACACACACACACACACACCCGTCCAGCACCAGGACCCAGCTCGGAGCCTCGTTTCTGTCTTTGATCAGCCGTCGCCGGGTCGCGGCTCGACCGGGCCGCCGGCTGAACAGTTCACGCTCCAGATGTTGGGCCTCGGGTTTACAAACCGAGGTCGGACCGGGACGTGACTCTGGGTCCGGCCCCGGTTCAGGGTCCGGAGCCTTTTTATTTATCCTCCGAACAACATACTGTATGTTACTACCTGCCCCTGATAAAACAGGCTAAATACAAGGTTCACTCACTGACATATCTTTTTATTCATTTGTTACACTGAGATTCTGGAAACATCAATATAACTGTCAAATTTCTGAAAGAATGAATAAAAACACATGAATTTCTCCTCCTTGGTTTCATGTGATGATCCAGCACATGAATCTACACCTGACCTAGAAATAAACAGAGTTTTTCTTACTGACTTTTCCAGGTGTTGCCCTTTTGTTTATCATTATGAGAAAACGTTTGACATTTTTTAAGGATAATTATGTCTCATAACGCACATTATAGTGTTTAGATTTTTCAAAAAGAGATTTTAGCTTCTAAAAAACCTGAATCTGAGCACTGAGTGTTTGTTTTGAGATGATGTGATGTATTTGTGCATATGTTTGTGTGTGAGTGTGAGAGAATGAGACCAGCTTCAGTTTTAAACCACTGTTGTGAGGACATTTCTATATTATGACGACGTTCCGACGCCTTGAAGGCTGAAACTCGGTTACAGCTCAGAGTTAGGTTTGGCTTCGGGTCCAGGGTTGGTGTTTGGGTCCAGGTTCCGGGTTGGGGTTTTGGGTCCAGGTCCAGGGTGGGGGTTTGGTCCAGGCTCTGGGTGGGTGTTGCTGTGTGTTGTGTGTTGTTGTGTGTTGTGTGTCGCTGTGTGTTGTGTTGTGTTTGCTGCTTCTACTTAGTGAAACGAAAAATGACTATTGCACATGGCTGTGCTTAGTGTGTGTGTGTGTGTGTGTGTGTGCGTGCGTGCGTGTGCGTGCGTGCGTGTGTGTGCGTGTGTGTGCGTGTGTTCGTGCGTGTGTGTGCGTGCGTGCGTGTTCGTGCGTGCCTGTGCGTGCGTGCGTGCGTGCATGTGTGTGCGTGTGTGTATGCGTGCGTGCGTGTGTGTGTGTGTGCGTGCGTGCGTGTAGCATGCGTGTGTGCGTGCGTGCATGTGTGTGCGTGTGTGTGCGTGCATGCGTGTGTGTGTGCTTAGTGTGCGTGCGTGCGTGTGTGTGTGTGTGCGTGCGTGCGTGTGTGTGTGCGTGCGTGTGTGTGCGTGCGTGTGTGTGCCCGGTTGCCAGGTATGAACCCGGCCTGGGGGGGGCTGCGGCGCCGGAGGAACGGGCCGGTTCTCCTGAGGTCGGAGCCAAGCTCCACCTACACCATGAAGAGTGAGAGGATACGATGGAATTAGAACTCGTGTGATTGGTTAAGGCTCCGGGTGCCGGTCAAAAGTTTAAAGACGTCTACTTTACAGTGGAGGTTCATGGGGTAAATGTTTCTTGGGCTTCAGGGGATTTTGTGTGTTAAACTTAACGGCAAATTTCACACAGATAATGAAATTCTCAAAGCGTTACTCGCTGATTTTCCAAACACTGACAGCTGAGTGGGTTCAGTTGGGATTCTTGATAGAGGAATGTAAAACCCCGTCTTGGATCAAACTCATGCAGCCCAGCGTTTCCTGATCATCAGAGCACCATGGAAGCGCTGCTCCCACAAAAGGATACGAAAAGTCCAAGACACTCTTATACTCTTGTAAATACAAACTATGGACAGTAGCTGCAGTGCTGTCATAGTCTGTATTTCCTTAGACGGAAAAAGAGAATTCAAACATTAGCTCTATATAAATCATAAGCTGCTACCATGCAAAGGCATTTTAAATCTCACTCCACTGAGAGACGTCAGTTAGAGAAGAAAACCGGAAAAAATGGGAGGAAATCGGAGGAAAACCTGCACGTGACCGAACCTTTCAGGCCGAAAAACGGAACGTGACACAAGGCTGCAGATGCCTGGTTGAGAGGAGAAACAGCTGGGGAGACAGATCCCAGGTGGCGGTGGTCAGAGCCTCAAGGACTCACACTTTAATCAGTGAGTCCCTGGGGGGGGGGGGCTCCCTCCCTCCCTCCCTGACAGACTTCTTGAGCCCTTTTCTCGGCATTATCCTGCTGAGATGCTGCAGGCTTTGCTTGAGGGAGTCAGACACAATTCATAGCCACCACACACTGATGCAGACGGCCAGTTCAGAACAGGTCGACAGCAGCAATCGGTGTGTCTGGTATTTGGTTCTGTGTTCTGATCAACATAAATGATGAAACAGGCTCTACGTTTACAAAGTGAGCTTCAGACCAGGAAACATAAACCCGCTCTGTGCCGATGAGTCTTGGTCAGTAATTATATTTTAATCTCAGTTGACGATTTGGTCCTCACAACACGAGACGTCATCTGGAGACACTGATCAGCCAGACGACGTCGTTTACGTCTGCACCAGTCAGATGATGATGGAAGTCGGTGGAGACCAAAAGCCGGAGCTGGATGAGAGGTACTACTGAACCCGGATTCGTCGGGTGAACGACTCAGCACCGGATGATTGGCCGCTGCCTGCCGGCGGGTCGCCGGGTCGGAGCAGGGCCCCGCCTGAAGGATTTGGGGGACGTTTCATGGATCTTCCAACGGGGACTCTTTGCAATTCGGCAAATCACAACACAGCGTTGCTGTGTGTCTGTGGGAACAAGTAACCAGGCAAATGGTCGCTAATGCTTCGGCAATACCGAGCTTATGTGGTGATTATATGCTAAATGGCTCGTAGGGGCCGTCTGTGACAGTTCAATATTAAGGGTTAATGGTCTGTTCACATCAAATCATATGGACAAATAAAAATAGAATGGTGCTGATTCTGTGTTCAACACAAGCAACAGTTGAATGTTAATTGTTCAGGATTTTAAAAGGCAAATGTTGAGGCTCTTCTCACCTGTGACCCAGTGTTGCGATGTATGTGGAACATCATTCACTTTTCATTTTATTTAATCTGTATTCTGATTCAGTCCCACCGAGACCCGGCAGCTGAAGTGATCAAGGACTCGGGGGAAATGTATAGAAGTTTTCATCCACCAGTTCTGAACCTTTCAGTCAAGCACACGCAGGCTGATATTTGAACCTCAGGCCAAGTTAAAAACTGGCCAGAACTTCAAGATATAAACTTTTATATTTTAGTGAGATGTGTAGAGTGAGATGAGTAACAATATAAGTTTCATCTCTGCGGGATGTGCTTTGTAGATTAGGACCAGAAACTGGTGGCTGAGCTTCATTATAAGAGAGAGTACACCCCCCCCCCATGGACCACAGCATCGATCCAGGCGAAAACAAACTAAAAACAGTTGGTCGTGACACAAGGTCGTCTGGCAACGAGCTGCCTTGGACAATAAAACACACACACACTCGCAGGCACAAATCCCTGCCCGTCGGCATCGCGTCCGCTCGGGACTCGTAGCAGGAGGCGGGAGGTTTATGGGGTTCGCCGGGTTCCCACCTAGAAAACAAACTCCAGGTAGCTCCAGGTTTAGATAAGTGGACATCGGCTGCTCCTTTACATTAGAGTGGAATGAGAGTGATAGAGGAAGCCGAAAGCGACTCCTTCAGGGGGACCTGCTGGTAACGTTAGCAGAACTTCAGGACGCTGGTAGAAAAACACATGAATGAGAGCTTTATTTCTGTAACCCCCCACCCCCACCCCCACCGGCGGCTGTGACACAAGTGTTCCTCCCCTGTCACATCCAGCTGCTGAAGTTACAGCTGTGGTGAAGGAGGAGATCACGTTTGACTGATAACCATAGTCCAAGGTCGTCCAAGGTTGTCAGAGGTCGTCAGAGGTCACGGCTGGCGCTTGGCGGAGGAGCTGGGGCCCCGCGGCCACGTACCTGGGGACGCTGGGTGTTGTGGGGACACCAAATAAAGCAACTTACACACAGAGGCCTGTGTGTTTGTGTGTGTGTGTGTGTGTGATTGAGATAAAGAATCAGGTGTGTCCAGTGTAAACTGTGTCGTCCTTTCGAATAAAGCAACGGAGCAGCTGGAATTCTTCACCTGTTCGTTTTCTCTCTGGAACAGTGACTGAGAACAACCTTGACGCTGACGCACTGTAAACAAGCTCTTAGAATGTGTGTATGTGTGTGTGTGTGTGTGTGTGTGCGTGTGTGTGCGTGCATGCGTGCGGACCTTTTAAACTTGTTTGGCTGAGTGTGTGACGGATTAAGGACACACAACACACACATGACGAAGAGTGTGTGCGTAACAAAGGTGGTCGCCCCCGGGAGACGGCAAAAGTAAAATGCTGAGGAGCGACCGCTGGGAATTATGGGTAAAACGCACTGGTATGTTAATAAGAACACTGGGTGGATACAGTAAAGGAAGCTGATACATTTTCTCAGTGAGAATAATTGAAAATGCTGTGATGATTCTTTTTTTAATTCAGTATCTATAATTGAAGAAGTTTCCTCATGTTCAGTTTCTTGCTGCAGCGTTTGACTGCTCAACCAGATGCTTCTGATGAGAGGAATTATGCTTTCTTCCTCTTCCTTCTTCCTCTTCTCCTTCTTCCTCTTCCTCTTCTCCTTCTTCTTCTCTTCTTCTCCTTCTCCGTCTTCTTCCTCTTCTTTTTAGTCTTCTTGCTCTTTTCCTTCTTCTTCTTCGTCTTCTTCCTTGTCTTTGCTTCTACTTTTTCTTGATATTAATCTTCGTCTTCTTCTTCGTCTTCTCATTCTTCTTCTCTTCTTTTTCATCTTCTATGGTGGCGGTAGATCAGTGCACCAAAGCTCCAGACGTTTACACCGGAGACAGGGCTCCACATCCGGAGTCCAGTTGGATTAGATGCTAAGTAACAGTAGTCCAAACATTGCCCCCCCCCGAATGATTAATGATGCACTGGCAGATAACATGACCTCAAACATTCAGTCATATAGTGTATTGTAAGGGCAGAATTGACCCCCCCAAAGCCCAGTATCCTTTGCTGTGATCCTGCCAGGGGCCAAGCCCTCTGCTTTATGGCCCTTGGCCCCGGCGGCTTGTGGTTGATTACTCCTCTTATCCTCCCAGTGGGGCTTTTTCTGTGCCCCCCCCCATTAACACCTGGCCAATAGCGGCGTTTTCCGATGGCAGGTGGTGTTAACCGGCACTTCTCCTTATCTGTGTTTGTTAATTAACCCAGTTAGTGTAGATAAAACATAAATAAAAATCAAATAAATTAATATATGGGGGGGGGGGCTGTAAATTGCTTCGCTTATGGCTGCTTGTCGAGTCCCATCACGCCTGTTGTGTGTTTGTATTCTGGTCGTCCTGCTGTAATAGCTGACTCTGTCACACAGGAAGTTATCGTCCCCGAGGGTGCCACATTATTACCCCCCCCCATCCATCCACCTGTGCTCCTCCTGCCTCACAGGAAATTAATTACAGCCCAGCGAAGCCCCTCATACTCCGAGGTTCGGCCGCAGTGACGTCACGTAAACTCATGCCCCCCCCCCCCGCTTGTTTGGTTTTCTCTCGCTCGGGTTTCATCCTCCTCCTCCTCGTATCACCGCAGCCCCATCGTCACCGTGTTTCCTCCCTCTTTTCAATCACCCAGCTCTGTTTGTGTAACCGCCACAGTTGGGTTTTCTTATCTCTTCTCTTTTTCCACTCGTTATCACTTTCTTGTAACAGGTGGGAGCAAACAGACACAACGCGGCCAAGACCGGCTTTGTCAGATACTAAAGCTTGGTGCCACTGGTCAACACACAGTAACTTATAAAGTACCCGACCTTTTTCTAATCCATTTGATTGATTTGGATCCGGGTTCTGGTCCCGAAGGCTCTGACATCAACTTGAAACTTGAATCGACTAAGGTGAAGAGTTTGAGGCAAAGATGGTGGAAGGTTTCACGGGGCATCACGTGCTTTTGGTAATATATGGTGTAGATGTTGCACTTTAACATTACCTAAGTATAAAGGTGTTAACCGTGAAAAGAAGAGCCACGAGCGACTCCCAACCGCCAGGCGTGGCCCTGCAGCTCGGTCACATGACCCCAGCAGCTCTTCATCATCACCAGTCGTAATTCTGAGTCTGCTCCTTTGAACCTGGCTGATCTTTTTTTAACACTATTAGTTATACGGGTGATATATCACCTAGTGGATGTTGTTACTAACACTAACCCTTCTGTCGTTGAGCTGTGGATTCGCGCCTCAACCACACGGAGCATTTATACCTTGAGCTACGTCACATATCGCTCCAATACTTCCAGCCAATTCCTCTGCTGATCTCTAGCCTGGCTCTGAGGGTCGCACTGCCTTTAAAGGCTTCTGTTCCCGGTGGGATCCCATCAGCCCTGGTTTAATGGATCTGGACCCTCTGGGCCCTCTGGGCCCCAGGACGTTGATTCACAGGCCGTAAAAAGGTCTGAGTGAAGCTCTGCGTCAGAACCTCTGTGTAACCCCCCCCCCCATACTACAAGTTGGGGAACTTCAGGAACAAGGATTAAAAAGCATGGAGCAGCGGATGAAGGAGGTTTAACTTCAACGAACTGCCACACGGAGCTAATGTACCCACAAGTTTGTGGACATCCCTTCTAACTAGTGGGTTCGATGCCGGGGTCGTAGCTAAGTTTGTTTTCTGAGCCGTTCGCCTGGAGCCTCATGTCTGGGATCAAGGAAGTGAAGTGATGACAAGACATTCAAGAGGATAAACCACACTCAAACTGTACTCAGTCAACATCAGAGAAAACACACATTTGGATTCACGGGAGCAGAATAAGGTTCGTGTTTGTAGGTTTGCAATATTTTCCACATAAAAGCTGGATAGTTTATTAAACCACCAGATGGAGACACAGAGCAACACACTGCATCTGCATTGTCTTAAAAACAATCAAGATTCGCAACTTTTAGGTTCTTACCTCTGCCGTCTGAAAACATCCAGAGCATCGAGTCCTGCTCTTTCCTGCTGTTTTACAGATCAACTGAACTCACCACAGAAACACGTCTCCTCTCCAGCTGTGACATTCGGCCTCTAGGACTTATGGGAAATAGTGTTCATTACAACACAGAGCCAGGATAAACAACCACAAGAACAACAAAATTATTATTTTTTAAATAAATACTTTCCTTCGAGGAAAAATGAATCCCTGCAGCAGGTTCAACCTCTGGAGGAAAAAGTGAAACCAGACGAGCGAAAAGTGTTGGAGCAGCAGATTGATGAACGTGGTCTCGAATTCACGTGACACTGTCACATGTGAGAGAAATGTTCCGCCACAAATATGTCAGATATCATTTAGATAACATGCTTTTTTCTATCCTGCCTTAATGGACTATAGCGCTAAAGCTACTTGTCCAAGTCTTAAGAGGATCATAAGCAATTTGGCTGAACCATCGACAAACTGCAAAGATTTGATTTTAATTGGTTTTACAGCCTCTGAAAAGACGGTGCTGGGTTTAAGATTCTGATCAGTGGAGCCGTCAGGGAAAATCTGAAAGCGTAACTGTCAGATAAGTGGTTTTGGGATGTGACTGTCTGCCGAGAGTTTTGGTGAGAGGGAGGACGGGGGAACAAAGCTCGGCGCTTCGCTAGGGGAGACGGGCGCTGGCCGAGGAGCAGAGGCGGAACGTTGACGTTCCCCAGAGACGTCCCCTGCTGCTCTACGGTCGACGGGAGGAACGAGCGTTCAGTTCCGGTTCCGGACCCGGTTCTGTATGAAGCGGAGCTGGTGCCAGTTTTTATTAGTATTTAATAGGTTTTAGCTGAGATCAGGCCCCAAACTGTGTTCGGCACCAACAAAACATAAATTGTATTTACTTGTTACTCTACACATTTATGGGAATTTACCCCAAACTGCATTTTATTTCTGCAAATGAAAAGTTTGAGAAACACATTTTCGTCGGATTTATTTCCCTTTTCTATTTTTTTTAATTTGACCTCAAACCAGGTTGATATAAAAAGTTTGAAGCAGATCCAGTAAGGTAGAGAATGGGAAGGAAAATTCCCAGGGGGCAGGAAGTAGGGTCAGGAGCAAACTCTCGTGACTGAGTCGGAAGTTTCAAGGTAAAATTCAGCAGAAATGAGGCCGGTGGGTAAATAATTAACTTCTGATATAATACAGTTTAAATTAGGACAGATTTTCATCTCACGGTATTTCCATAAAACTAAGTCTGGCATAAATATATGAAGAGAACTTTTCTATAATATGTCATTGTTCATTCAAATCTAATAAATAAATGAAGTTTCCTTGAAGTTATTCCACTTAATGGTAATACCTGCTTTTTTTCCAGCACTTTTACCCAGAGTGATAAATCCCTATGAATTGATAAGTACATGAACCCGATATTGTCCTGGTCACCAGAGGATTAACCTGATGAGCAGGTCAAAAGTTTTCCAGCATTATAGCAGAATAAATAACTGGTTGTGTTCATACGGTGTTATTAATCCGGAGGCTTTACCATGAGCCAACGCTGCGATCAGAGGACCAATCAGAGGACAACGCTCCGAGACCTGGTCTCAGAGTCAGTCTGGGATCACACGAGGAGACAGAAGACACTGAAACACTGAGACAGACAAGATTTGCAGCAGAACCTGGAAAGGTTCTCCAAGATCCTTAGAACAGCCCTCAAGCCAAGAACCTAAGAAAATGGGTTCTCCAGGTGAACCAATGGGAACTGGTGCTGGTTTAGAGGCAAAGGGGGACCACAGCAAAGACTGACCGGATCAGGTTTTTGTCTTTACAAGACTTTGGATGAAATCACTGAGAAATAGAAACTATTCACAACACAATTTTTGAAAGCATGTCTGTGTATATGTATAATATGTGTATACTGACTATAAAGCAGTAAATACCAGTCACATGCAGAGGTGATCGATGGAGGCTGAACCTGAAGCCTGAGGCATTGCCTGCAGACAAGATTTAGGGCATAAAACATGTTCAGACGTATTTGCACATTTTTTGACCGAGAACAAAAATCTTCTGACTTTCATTTCTTGTTATTATTGTTATTTATTCATTTACAGTGATTAGCAGTGCTTCAACCTGGAGGTGCAGCCTTTGAGGGCCCTGTAGCGCCTTCCGGAGGGGGGCAGGTGAGTCCCATGATTTCCTGGGACGTGTCTTTGAGTCTTGATTCAGACATCGGTTTTAACAGTTCTGGACTGAGGCTGAGGTGTTTTGGACCAGTGACAGATCATCGGACTGACCAGGACGTGAGCGCGGTGACGTTTGAGTTGTCACAGCTGAGCGTCAGATCCTCTCCGTCGCACCTTTAACTGCTCATATGAAAGAGTCATCACACCTGGTTTTGTGTGGTTGGCTCAGAGAAAACCAGGTGGGCTGAGCTCGTCCAACTCAGTCTGAAGGGGCAAAAAAGGGGCAACTCTTGGGTTGTTTAATAAATCAGTGTTTTCATAATCATCATAATTAACTAAATTAACTTCTCCTAAACTTTAAACTGCAGTTTGCAGTTTGGTTCCCAAGTTATTATTCAGAGGTGGATTCAAGTGATGTGCTGCGGTGTGTGATCACCCCCCCCCCCCCAACACACATGGACACACACACAACAAACACCTTCTCCACCAGAGGAGAAAAGCCAGGTTTGAAAAAAAGAGAGAAATCTAGCGAATATTGCAGGGAAAACATCAAAGCTCCAGCACTCTGCTGCATCACTGGTAATAATCCTGAAATTAGGGAGAAATTTCCTCATAACGCTGCGGTGAAGGATCAAAGACGAGAGGCCGGGGCGGGGCCGTCATCGTCCGGTGACGCGCCGGCACTCAGGACCGGCGGGACAGGGTCTACGGACGGAAACAAGGAAAAAGAAACCGCCAGGATCTGGAACTAAAGCGTTGAGCTAGAGACGAAAGGTAAAAGTAATAATGCAACCAGAGAAAAGGACGTTGCAGCTGTAGAGAAGAAGTAGAGGAGTTTTATTATCATCTCCACAGTAAAAAAAAAAGACCATTTGATATTTTAGAAAATATAATATTGATAAAAAAGCTACCGTTGTACAAAAAAGAAACAAAAGCAGAGAGCATCATTTCTTAAGGGATCATAACACTAACTACTTCAGGATAAATACTAAAGCTGAAATAACTGATAAATATCGTTGGTGACTTGAGGACAGCGGAGAGACGTCGGCCTCAGCCGGCGCCATCTTGGAAGCATGACGGAGGAAATGATTGACGTTAGCGAGGAGAAGACGGTGACAAGCTGCGTCGTTCAGAGCTGCAATAAATGAGACTAAAACTCGTCATACTCCACCAAATTAAAGCTGCCCAGGACGGTAGCTATGATCATGCTGTGTTATGTTTACGTACTTCAGCATAGTGCTGCATTGAAGCCCCCCATAACCTGGGTCCAAATCTTGAGTCTTTCTCTGCAGTAACTAATATTCAACAATCAAAGTTTGAGAACAAAACAATCCTGGTTATTATTTCTTCAGATATAAATCAAGCCTGTGTGATTTGATCAGATTTGACTGGCGCCAACAACCTGTCGCCACATTTTCATTCAGATGTTAACAATGCATGAAAAAACCCGACACCAGCTTTTTTAATTGAGCCATTGCACCTTTCACCTGCACCTTTCCAGCAGGTGAGAAACCACTGTGTCGTTATCAGTGACGCTAATTGTTTCTGATCCAGAGAGACGCTGCTTTATTACGGCTGTGATTCATGTCTGAACCGCACCTGCTCTCAGGATGTTATCATCTCCAGTGTACAGAGCATATAAACGTCCGTCAGTCCGCTGATTTGTTCCAAAGATTTTACACCATTTTATACAAACGAACCAGAGAGATCAACAAAACCTTCTAACGTCCAGTTTAGTAAAGCGACAAAGACACCACAAAGTGGCGTCTGAAAAATATCAAATATCAGGAAGTCACTGATTCTTTTAAAGTAACTCAACTCCAGACTGAAAAGCACTGACAAAATTGCATGATGGGGGGGGGGCAGTCAGACCAGAAACCACTGTCTGACGCGACGGAACCAGGTCCAGCCGCTGCTGAAAGGACCAGGTTCCGGCTCAAACTGGATCAAACCACAACGGTCGGAAGTGACTCAGAGAGGTTTCACGTAGAGGATCACAGGCCTCGTTCTGAGATGACGTCTCCTGTGAGTGAGGACCAGGTTGGGGGGGGCAGGTTTTCAACAAAACCTCCAGCCTACTATCAAGTCTGCGGCTAAAAAAAAAGACGCTGATAATCCTAGGAAGCACTGGGCTGATCCAGAGGGTTAGAGGGCTGAGGTGTGACGCTGTAGAGTGGGGTCAGGAGGTGGACCAATGGCTGGGGGTCGGAGGCAGAGCTCCGACGGCATCCACCACATTTCCTGCCCCCCCCCCAGTCCTATGGGCCCATCTGCCTGCGAAAGCAGAGGTTTGATCTGCTCTGGTAACAGCCTGTCATGGCTCTCTGGACAGGAAGTGTCCATTTCCTTCTCAGGCCTAACATCATTACTTGGCTGTGACTGTTGTAGGTACATGATGAGATTTCACTAATTCTGGTTGTTATTTTCAGGCTGATGATATTTTTATCTCAGAGGAGATGGAGCCACGGTGGTGGTGGTGGTCATCGTCGGGGTGGGTGGGGGAGGTCTGCAGGTCTGTTCTTTCAGGTCATGGATGAAACCGACTCTTCCTTTTGCTGTTCCCTGACAAGGTTCTTTCTCCTCAGAGTTTGAAGCCTTTAGAATATGGACAATCATCCAGAACCAGCTTCATTGTTCTGAAGGTGTTTGGTCATAAAGCAAAGTACTAGAAAAATACAATGTTGACCTGATGACGTTTCCAGAGAAGTCCGAGGATCAGCAGAGCCATTCTGGCTCATCCTGTGGGGACCATGAACATCTGCAGCACATCTCATCACAGTCCATCCAACGGTTGTTGAGACGTGTCAATCTTGAGCAAAGTGGAGGATGGACTGTTGCTACTTTTACTTAAGTTAAGATCTAAATATTTTCCTCCACCGCTGGTGTTACACCCAATGGAACCAGGAAAAAGAGGGAAAAGAGGGAAAAGAGGGAAAAAAGAGGGAAAAATCATGACTGAATCTTTAGAAGAACCGCAGAACGTCCCAATTGCCTTCCACAGTGTAATAAGGGCACAAATAATTCATCCTTTTGACATTCTTTTCTAGGAATCAAACAGATTCCTCAGCAAGGAGCCGAGCGGCGGCCCATCGACAAGGCTCGGCGCTGGGCTGCCTCCGGGGGGGGACCACGGGTCCGTTTCCACCCAGTGTCTGAATTGTCAGAGCCTGGAGCCGTGTTACAGGTCCCACCCAAGCCTGGGCCGATGACAAGAGGGAACGGGAGAATGACATGAAGAGAACTTTACTTGTTCTGGTCGTCTCAGTGAGAACAGATTTTCTTTTTTCATGGCAGCGTTAAGAACAAAAAACATTTCCAGTGAGACGAGAGACAGACACACGAAGAGTCCTGAGCTCGTCTGGAAGCAGCTGAACTTAAAGTCGGAGTCATTTCAGACACTGATGTAAGAAATACATCAAATCTAATTGAACGCCAGTATCCTGTGGTGTGTGTGTTTTATCAATGTGGCTGATCAATGTGGGCATTTTCTTTTTATTCTTTAAATCATAGCTCTTTGGCAGCTTTACATTAACCAGGTTCTGTCCAACCTTTCTACCTGTTAAAGGGAGTTCTTCTTGCTCATGGGGGAAATGTTGCGTCTCTGTAAATAACAACTATAAAGAGTCTGGTCTAGACCTGCTCTATATGAAAAGTGCCCTTAGATAACGCCTGTGATGACATGGAGCTATATTCAAGTGTTTCGTTGTGTGTGATTATAGTGTGTCTGCAGCAGGTGTGTGTGCAGTGTGGAGTTCACTCCTCTCTGGGCGGAGTGTGTGTCCTCTGTCCATCAGACAGACGTCGCCACCTCACTCATCACACACACTCGAGCTGGAACGAGATTTCTGAGCAGAACCAATGCAGCCGACTCATATCTGTTCTCCGCTCGCTCTCCCAGTGACAACGGCCTTCACTGAGACAATTTATCTAAAATGGCAGATTTGTTTCAGACTGGAATTCATTGGACTAAAAGACACGAGTGGGTGGTTTTGGAGTAAGAGCCTGAAAAAAAATGCCCCTTTTCAACGTATTGAATTGAGAAGCAGTTTTGACTCAAGCGACTCCAGTTTGAATCGTGGCACCAGGAGCTGTGATCAAGTCAAACTGTCAGTTCACCAGAGATTCAGAATCAAAGCTCTTGCCAAATGATTATCCGCCATGTTAACGCTCCGCTGGCCACCGCAGCCCAGAATCAGCTACAGCTCTATAGCACGAGAGCCGATGTGTGTGTGTGTGTGTGTGTGCATATATATATATATATATATGGATATATGGATGTATAGCAGCTCCAAGTCACATTTGACTGGATTAAAGCATGAGTCATGCATTAACGAGCAGGGAAAAGAGAGATTCACATGAATATCAGCATCAAAATAAATTCAAAGTAGCAAATACTAAAAGTACTTGTCATGTACAATGATCGATTTTAGCTTGATGTATTTTATTGTAAATGAATCACTGATGCATTAAAATGTTCATCACATTAATCTTGCAGCAGGTGAAGGTGGAGTAACAATAATTACTTCATTTACTGCTGGACAGTTTGTGAATTTCCCCCCATGACCCTTGAACTTCCTCCTCATCAGCCAATCAGATCAGAGGGAACTTTAATCAGTTTCCGAGCTGTCAGCAGGACTAGCTCAGCCCCCCCGACGTTCTGATCTCACGGGGTTGACCTGGTTAGGTCCCACAGGAATCCTCCATCCATCATCCATCCATCATCCATCCATCATCCATCCGTCCATCTGTCCATCATCCGTCCACCATCCATCCATCATCCATCCATCCGTCCATCCGTCCGTCCAGCAGCTTTAATCGACAGGCACCATTCCACAGGCTGGAACTATCTTGATTTCGCTTTGCTGTGATTCAGCATGGACTCACTGCAGCTCCACTTATTGAGGCCTCGTCCATTAAAGGGGAACCAGTGGTTCTCAGGGAAATTACAGTGTTTTTTTATTTTGATGTTTCCACCTCCGCAGCCTCCTCAGGCCAAGGAGAAGGGATGAGTGTGTCAATAATATGTTTTTATAAGGATGGTGATTGTTTCTTAGTCAGGCCACGGTTAGAGATGAAGAATTTCTCATTTTTCCAATGGCTGCAGGTTTGGAAAAAAAAGATTTAGTGGACGAGGTTTTAATAAAACCATCAAACCAGACGTTGGAGAAGTTTGAAACAAATTTCAAAAAAAATTGAAACAAAAGGCAGACACAATTTCTAATATATATTTTTCTTGATATCTTTCATATATAACACAAAAAAAATCCACAGATATCCACATTTCAGGAGAATGACAGTGCGCCCCGATATCCTGTCGTGTCGGCTGCACTAAACCGTGTCTTTTCAGCTGAAACAACATGTATGTAAACTACCTGATACTTCTGATAGATACAGTGTTCGCTGCAAAGGCCACGATGCTCATAAATAACCTTGTTTGGCCAGATGTTCGATCCCAATGCTGTTTTAGGGCAAAACTTGGCTGTAAACGAAACCCTGGAGGACTTGTGCTTTTCTTGTTCGTCATTGCTGAAACCCCCGAAGCCTCGAATCTTGTCGTCAAAGAAGGATTTGAACCCGCTGCACTGGTTCATGGGACATCGGAGCTGAATGGCCGGTAGGAAAACAAGACGGCCAAACTGTCGCTCTCCTTGCTGATTATTAGAGAAAAATCATGGCCCGGAAAGCTTTCAGGCTCAGGGTGTCAACGTGTGATTTTTACTGATCTCGAGGTTTGATTTATGGCATTTTTTGCACTGCCCTCCGGCCCCAAGGGTTTCTCCTGGGGGGGCTGGCTTCAGCTCACTAGTGATCAGTTTAACCTAAGCAGGAGCAATGGTATCGATGACATTTAAAATTTTAGCACTGAAGGTATCCAGAATAACAATAACATGGTTTGAAGCTGTGACAGTTTATTCCGTGTCATCCATAAAAGAGCGTCCCCATATTCCCATTAACGGACCTTTTTTTCAGATTGAAGTTGTGTTTTTGGTGCAAGAGATGGATCAGAGAAAAAAACCCCTACAGCTAATGATCCGATGGAGCGACATCAAATGCGGCAGCATTTTGAAATGTTAATGGCCTCGGCGGTAACTAGATGTGGAGAGTGTGTCCTCTTCCAAAGCGGGACCGGATCGGATCAAAGGCGCCGTCAACATCCCATCGTCCTCGTTATCTTTGCGTTAAAATCACCTGTAGATGTAGATGACGAGGCGGTCGAGCTCAGCGTAGCGAGTTGTCTGAACGCCTGTTTATGACGATACATATAAAGCACTTGGAGAGGATTCAATCTCCTTTTACACAGCATGTGTTCAAAGGAGGACGACCACCGCTAACGGTTTGTTCTGACAGAGGAAAGAGGCACAAATGAAACCTCCTTTTTTTGTTCAGACTCAAACATCAGGTTTTGTGTTGTGGATTCGATCAGGACGGGTTCCCAGTTTCAGCTTTCAACTTAGAATCACTGGTTAAAAGTGACTCACTACACAGGGAACATCTCAGTCAACTCAATTTATCATAGTAGTTTTACAGGACTGTCATGACTTGAGATGGCAGGTCTGCTTTCATCTACATAACCCTTTGTTGTGCAAGAGTTTGCTGAGTTTCTGTTACACTCACATCTTTATCATGCGTCATATCTATAATCCTGACACACACCGACGGACGAACACACACACAAATCACCTCCTGCAAATGCTGAGCCTTGTTTAGGAGCTCCCGCATCGACAAACTCACCTCAGTCAGGCGATTTAAAATCTGCGGGGGACGAAACGGCCGCCTCCTGCACAGCGGTGACATTTAAGATGACGAGCCGCCATCTTGATCCGTGCGAAATGACAGGAAATTGATCCTGAACGTGACTCGGGCTGAAACAATAGGCGGCATCGTATTCAAACATGTTTAAACTTGGCAGCACAGGTGTCAGCTCCGGGTAAATGAGAAACGCTTTCTTCACCTTCTCTGTAGCCTGGTGATGTTGCCGAAGGAACTAAACTCCTCTTCAGGAGATAAGTGACAAATTAAAATCATATCCAAACTCCTGGGACTTTGCTCCAGACATGAACCAAACCTCATTAACATTTGTGATTACATTCATGACTAAAAATCCAGCCTCGAAACAGAAAGGCTTTAAACTTTGTGTTGAGATAAGGCTGGTAATTATTTTTTGAAAACAACTGAATATCGTTCTTTGTTCCATTTTGTTTTAGCTGGGATCCAGAGTTTAGAACCAGAGAGTCCACACAGTGACTTTAGACCAGAGTGTTGGGGAGTTTTGTGGATTTGGACCAAACCCACCTACGTTGGCGTTGTTACCTGTGCTGCTCATAGTTTTTGTTTTTTTCCCGAGCTAATAAAGTCACTTTCCGCTTTGTTAAAATCACATAGCTTTTTCTTTTAATTCCTGATAAAAACTCGTGTTATTCTATAGAGAGTAAACTTCGGGAACACGTTTCTCTACAGTGACTGTATTGAGTGTGATCAGCCTTAGTCCAGATGTGACATTGTGTCCTTGTCTCACATCGTTTCCCCTTTTGTCGCCGTCTCGTCTGTTTTTGGCTGATAAATTCACATTTTCACATTTGTTTTGTCTCGTTTTTTTTCTTTACATTATGACCAGTATGAAACAGATTTTTGTTTTTCAGATTTCTTCATTATTTCTATTTTTCTATTTTCTGTTGCTAAGAAACAAACGGGAACAAGTCAAAAAACATCTGAGTATGCTGCCTCTGCCCTGATTCACATCATGTCCAACCTTATCAAGCCCAGTGACCCCCCCCCCCCCCAGCAGTGAGCAGAAGGAACCTGAAGAAACCTCTGAGGTCGTCTACCAGATCCGAGTCTTAACCATTCAGCGTCCATCATTCCACGACCAGTCTGATTCAGTCAGAGTTAAATAGACGTGATGTTAATCCAGCCGACATGTTCATTAGAAACCACAGCAAAAAAAAGAAAAAAAAAGAAAAAGAGGCTTCGTGTTAATCTCATCCGGCACCGGCCGATGACATCAGAGAAATTAATGCAAAACGGGGGGAATGTTTTACCTCCTCCAGGGAAGGATCAGGTGAAGGGGACGTCATTTCCTCTTCAGGTGGCCAACACACACAAACACACACACATGCGCACACACACACACAAACACACACACACACACACACACACACACACACACACGCACGCACATGCACAGGCTGTTAAGATTGAGTGGATGTGGGGGTAAGTGGGTTTATTTTATTTTCCAATGTTACAGTTACATGTTTGCTTGTGTATTCGATACAGTGCGATCGGTGGGGGGGGGGGGGTCTGGACGTGGGACCAATGATAAAATGAAGCAGGGAAAAGTCATAATCCGAGATTAGAAGCTATTTACAGAGTCGCTAATCTTTAGTAAAAGGCTTTAACACTGGATCTTCCATTTACATAACACTGCGCTGATGTGGGATGTTTCTGGCTGGTGTAGACAGAAATGACTCTGGGCTCCCCACTGATCTGTCGGGGGGGGGGGGGGCATGAAGCCGTCCACCTCCTCAGGATTCAGGAAACTAGGTTGTCATCTTCAGAAAAGCAGCGGTGGGGGGGGGCTGACCACTCACATGCAGAGTCTTGTGCCTCTGGATCTATGACACGGCCCCGTGTGCAGCCAACAGGACCATTCCCTGTCAGAAAATCCCACTGGGGGGGGCAGTGACTTTAATCCTCATCGGGGCTGGGGGTCGGTGACTGTTGTTAGTCCGGGGGGGGGGGCAGAGCCTAGGAACAAAATGAAACATTGGTTCATGAATTAAGGCCTGACTTACTTTTCCCTGTTCTTCTTTTCCAGACACACATGAGGGACATGCTGGGACACATGTCCCCACAGCTGGAGAGCACATCTGTCCTATGAGGCAACAACCACACACACCTGCTCCTGTTCCTCCTGTCTAGACAACGAGAACTGGGCTGGTTTAACGCATTAAAAAGAGAAAATGTGAGAGAAACCAACACAAAAACGATGAACTTAAACAGTTTCACTTGCTGAAAAGATCAGGATGAAGCAGGAGATTAAAAATCAACCAGTGTCAGTGAAAGGAAGTTCAGCTCAGGTGGAACATGTTTGCAGCAACTTCCCATACAAGTGACACCTTCTTTTTCTGTCTCCTGTTTTATTTGGTTTTATTTCCCAGCGACTGCTGTACTCAGATAATTTTGTCAGCGTGCAGACGTCACGCTGGAACCACTTCATCACCTCATCACAGGTGATGTCATGAAAGATTCACGAGCAGAATATTCATGACAAAGGGAATATTCATAAGAATGTAAAATTGACAGTAACGGTTATTTTCTATTCTTATTTTAACTCCTAGGAGTGAATCTGAGATCTTGCTGATGGATCCAGGTCCTGGTCGAGAAAGAGTCACACAAACCGGTACATTTTCCCGTTGTCTGAGCCGACATGGACGTTGAAAGGAGGAAAATTTAATTTACTGAGAGTTTAGTTTCAGGCCGGAGCAGCACGAAACAGCAGAGACGTTTCACGGAGCAGGAAACGAAGCCGCTTGCTCTTTGTTCCAAAAGGCAGCAGCCTCATATTCAGGGATAAAGGAGTTTGAAGAGAAAATAAAGATAAGGAGCATCGCAGCTGCCGCCTCTGCTAATTAATATTCATGAAGACGGGATGAGTCGTCAACCTCAGGCCAGATGATTAATGGAATCATCATCATCAGTTCCTTGTTTGACAGTGAAACGATCAGTCTCCTGCCCCAGTTCGGTCTCCGTTCTACTATTCAGAAGCACAAGTAGAAGTAGAGCTGGTAGAACATCAGGTTGAGGATCGTCTCTAAAACAGATGTGTCACATCAGCTTCAGTCAGTTAGGCGATGGAAAGAGAGTTAGCAGGGCTCAAATGGGGGGGTAAAGATGGGGGGTAAAGCTGGGGGGGGGGGGGGGGTCTGATTTCTCTCCCTTGTTAATTTAATTGCGGCCGCTCTCAGGATGGGATTAAACCTGTAAAAAGATCAGAGCCTCTTCCTCTCCGTCGCCCTTTCGACTCCAGCTCCAGGAGGAGGAGGAGGAGGAAGAAACGGGTTGTCACGCCACTCCCAGATGCCGTCAAAAAAATCTGTTCCCACACGTTGCTAAAAAAAAAGCAATAAACAGCACCAGAATAGCGTCACGATACCGTGACCATCACTGCATGGTCACCGGCGCCGAGGCCACGTGGCCCGGGTCAGTCCAGGACCCCAGACCCTCAGGGAGTCTGAGCCGGGTCCGGCAGCTATGTCATTACATATGTTCTGTGACCTTTTTCCTTTTTCTCATCAGCTGCTTGGTGGCGGGGGGTACACCTGACCCCCCCATCCTGGCCCTGATGCAGGACCATGAGAAATGGATTCAACGCAGCCCCTGACTGAAACTGGGGTCAGGACAGAGATGGCCTCTGGACTCCTGAACACCCTCGTTATCCGCCCGCCTTGGCTCAGTGTGGCCCGAGACCGGGTTTATCAGGGAAAAGAGGCCCCCCCCTGATGTCGAGGAACCCATCCTCCTAGACCCCCACAGCAGGGAGATGCCATCATGCAGCGATTTCTTGCCGTTTTCTTTTCATTCTTTTTCATCAAACTGCCTTTTGATCAGTCGTTCCTGTTAAGAAAAGGAAAATACATCAAAGGTTGTTTCCCGAGTCTGGAAATGAATTCCGTCCTTTTCATGGTCTAGTTTCTCCATGCTGAGTTTGACCTTTTTTCCTCTGACGTTCCTCCTGTAGTGAGATCTCACACCGTCTGATCCAACCTGAAACAAAAACAGTCGCTTTATCACATAAACATTGTCCCTTTTCAAGCTACAAATGCCACATTGACCCTTAATTCCCATAATTCATTACCACTTTGATCCTCTGGGCCTTGAGGTCTGGGGGGGCACAGACTCAGCAGGAGGACGGTTTCCCTCCTCCTGC
Organism: Istiophorus platypterus; assembly: GCA_016859345.1. Classification (NCBI taxonomy): domain Eukaryota; kingdom Metazoa; phylum Chordata; class Actinopteri; order Istiophoriformes; family Istiophoridae; genus Istiophorus; species Istiophorus platypterus. The sequence continues at coordinate 28,327,861 of CM029121.1, read as the reverse complement.
AGAATTAACATCACAGCAATGGAAGCAGTGGATTCGTTTGGGGATGAGAGCATCTGAAGCAGTTATTGGTCCCATGTGCAGACACCCCCCCATTAAAGATGAATCGATCACAGCGTCCACACGCTCAGCATTTATGTTAAGTACAGATTGAAAACTGGCAAAAAAGGACTAAAGCGAAATCTTAGAAGCTCGTCAGTCATCCACATGAGAAAATGAGGCGTTAAAGGTCAATTTAATTCCAGATCAAGACCCAGATTAGTGTGTGTGTGTGTGTGTGTGTGTGTAGAAAAGCGCTGTACGTGTGTGTATGAGCGGTTGAATGAGTCATGTAGAGCAAAGCGCATTGATTGGTCGATAAGACCAATAAAGGGCCATGTTTTAGCATCTCTGTCCTGGGTTTGTTGTCCAGGCCTCTGCTCCTCATTCAGGTCTCAGCATGTAAATATGTAGGGAACTGTGGTGAATTTGTGGCCAATTAACCTTTTAACTGATGCTCTGACCTTTAGGCATCGGCTTCCCGTCTGTCTGACGGCGAAGGAGGAGGAAGGTTACATTTCGTGAGGTTACATTTTTCAGGACGTGCTTGTTGGGCTATGGTGAAGCTTCAATGCCGAAGCATAAGTTGCATTGCTACTCGAATGCCTTTCATTACATACAGAAGTAAGTGAACGCCCCACGGCTGCTGCTGCTGCTGCCGCTGCATTCGGTGCCCATTCTGATTGATTAACCATAGATTCTGGTTCTGGGTCTGGGTCTGGTTCTGATTGATTCTGATGCTTTCATGGTCTTTTGATTAGACACTAACATCTGTAGTTCACAGTCAGTTACAGGTGCGATCAACATCTGAGCGTCAGGCATGTTCCTTCTCAGCAGATGGACAAGACGTCCATGTTACTTTATTAATAATTGACATCGGGGTAAATCATCAAGTGAACATGTTAAACATTCATCGATTCCGGCTCTTCGGATGTGAGAGTCTGAGTCTTTTCCCTGTTTTATTTAAAAGGTTTCGACTTGCTGGTCAATACGTAACAGAAATATTGATCAAACCACCTGGGAACCAGTGATGGGAGTTTTTCAGTAACAATAAAATAAAGATAAATTCTTGGTGAACAGAAATATCAAATTCCCATGAAACCGATCCTTAAGACCTGAGGCTGAACCACAATCACACCGTTCTCAGAGGAAGTAACGAGTTCTCTCCAGTCCATTGCACATCATTGGCAATTTTCCATGTCTACAACACGTTCTAAAGAATAGAACAAATAGAACAGAAGCTCACAAGCAGAATAAATCTGATATACAGGGACGTTGCTATCTGAGAATCCAAAGAAAACATTAAATAATGAAGTATTACAACTTTTATGAAGTCGATGGACATGTCCCACATTACCCCAGATCCGTGGCCTGGGGCCTTCGGGCACGTCCCCGGACCGGCAGGAGGTCAGAGACAAGAGTCCTTACAGGGCTTCTGTCCGCTCGGTGTTCTGGAGGAGCAGTGGCGGATTCACAGACCTCAGATCAGTGGGAGCCCGAGCGCAAACTCTTCTGGGAATTCTCTTCCTGTCAAATCCCTTTTATTCTCTTTCTCTCTATCATTCGCCAATTTCAGTGTTTGTCCAGCATCACTTTATTTTTTCTGCTGTTGTAGTAAAAGCTGCCTCTGAGGTTTTAGCCGAACATTTTTTGATTCCCTGTCTGCTTTTGGGTTCTGTATTATTTTATTTGACACCTGTTGTTTGTGGGTGTCATGAAACCCTGTGATCACCTGTATCAAACACAGCCAACACAGCTACTGGATGGGAATACGGTGCAATTTTGTAAAGACATTCATGCTCCCCAGAGGATGAATTCTACTGACCGTGATATGATAAGTGACTTTTTCATATCTCAACATCTACTCAATCAACTGTCACAAGGTTTTGTACCAATATTCATGGTCCCCGGAGGATAAATGCTTAATGACTTTGGTCTCTCTCTCTCTCTAGCTCCACCATGAGGTTGATATTTATCTGAATTGCCGTATGAATTGTGGTTCAGAGATTCATGTTCCCTTCAGGATGAAGTGTAAAAACTTCGGTGACAGGCTGAGACGGTGGCGTAGTTAACGAGAGAAAATGCTCTAAAGGCTGATGGAAGTAATAGAGTAGCGGTGATCTGCTCCAGTGGACTGACAGCTGAGGACGGCTTCACCTCACCGGTCAACACACTGATTCCCAGTCGGTCTTCAGTCACTTCCTCTTAAATATTCAGCATTTATACACAGGTAGTTAACGGAAACAGATGAAGAATCACATGAAATGGTGATGCCTTCATGTGATAGTTGTAAAAGTCAAGTAGGCTCCTCATATCGACATAAAGTAGGATGTAGGTAGAATTAGTGTTTTTCAGGACTTAAAGGAGCAGGACTTAAAATTAACTCCTGAAGTTAAATGCAAATAGTAAAGGAAGGAAGTGATGGGGAAAGGAGAAGATAATAAAAAAGGAGCATTTTCCTCAGACATCTGCGACATAACCTGAGGTGACCTTGGTGTAAAGTCATTGTAAGATCCGACTGAGCCAGATTCACAGACTTTCCAAGGTAGATTTTAACCCCGATGTAGTAAAAAAAAAATCCCGGGAAAAATCCTGAGAAGTGGCCGAACTTTGATTAGACAAAGTTTCCCTGAGCGGCTCAAAGTGATGGCGTACGTCCAAACTTTAACCTCTGACCTCTGACGAATCAGTGATGAACATCTGGGCAGACAAACTGATGCATTGTCTTCCATCGATTTAAAACCTGATGGAGGTTCTGAGTCCCGTCGCCCGTTTTTCTTTTCTTATTTAATCGGATGAAGAGAAGGTGAGCGAGAAGCTGCTCCGAGTTCAGGCGTCTGCGTCGGCTGTGATAAGGAGGCGACGCTGCCTCTTCATTCAGTTATCTCCACGTCCACCTGGTTCACCTGATCAATTCAGCAGGGCAGCAGCGACGGCCGGGGGGGGGCGTCCTCCTCTCGTGTATATTCAGATGTGGCATCAGCGGAACTTGTTTTACAAAGCAGAACATACAAAGAAAAGTTTAAAAAAAAGAACATTAATGAGAATATGAGAATCCATGGGGGGCTACGTGGGGTAGATAAAAGAGGAACCGATAACGGAGGCATTGATTCAGTCAGTGAAATGAAATGTATCTGGGAAATTACAACAGCAGCCTCAGTCCTTCTATCGGAGGGTGGAGCTGTTGGAGTCCATCGGATGTTCAGGTGGATGTTAAAAATAATAATAATAATAATAATCCCATTTATCTTGAATCACTGACACAATGTCTGTAGAAGCTTTTGAAAATGTGATATTTGGTTCTTTTTTCCTTTTCTGTAAAATCGAGTTTGTGGTGTCATCTGTTTTATCTCCAGTTCCATCCAACTTCTTCATTCATTTCCTGCCTTAGCTCATTACCTGTCTATACACCTGCTTCCTCTTAGTCATATATAATATACACACACATTCCCCAGTCCAGGTGCGCTGCCTGCCCCTTTGGTTTCGTTTCCTGTTTGAATTCAATTATGTGACACTGAAAAAGCAAAAGTAGTAGAGGCCGGTTAATGACTCTCAAATGTGGTTTTACTGGCTCTGCTCTGTAAAATCACAACAAACCTGATGGATTGATTAACTGATTGATTAAATGCTGACACTCTGTTGTCAGAGTGACAACAGCTGCTCTTCCCCTGGACACCTGGTGACTTGTTCTGGTCAAACCTCGACCAGTAAACTTCTGTTTGGCGACTCGGTTTCTGGCTCGTGAGCCTGAGTCGGTTCTTAGTCAGTGCCGGGTCCCTAACGCCTTACAGGGGACAAAAAGAGTCCTGTCGGTGCAAAATGAACCTGTGCTGACAGAAACCCCCTCAACCTTCTGTCACGCTGCTAAAGCCGTTTTTATGTTTGTAGAAATGCTACAGGGTTCTGTTTCTTTTGTTTTTTTTAGAAATCCTCTCTCTCTCTTTCTCTCTGCCTCAGTTTCTGATCGCAGCCAAAATGTTTCCCTCTCTTTCATGAGTCAAAGCAAAAAAAAAAAAAAATGGGGCCCATAATGATCAAAAGGTCGACGGTGCCTCGTCTCATTGCTGGAGGGCGGGACAAGAGCGGCGAGCACATTTCCGACGCTGGCGGGGGGGTTTTCATCATTCAGGTTTTTCTTGTGACTCACAGCAGGAGGCGCAGATTCGGGGGGTGAGAATCGCCGTCTGGTGGTCTGGTGGTCTGGCCTGCCGGGCGGAGGCGGCACCAAGCGTCAATATGATAAAGATCCGGCCGGAGATTCTGTCCATCAGCAGCAGGAGGTGAAGCCAGCGATCATCTCGCTCTCACTGAGATGATTAGCGATAAACTGAGGATGTTCGTCGGCGTCTGCGGACGAGCCATCGATCCCACGATGAACATCCTCAGTTTCTCGCTAATAATCTCAGGGAGAGCAAGATGAGGTTCGAAGAACTCGACGCAAAATAAAACGCGTCGGCTTCGCCTCCTGCTGCTTTTCTGCCTTTTTATTTCCATTGTTTTTCAAATCCTGCTTTTGAAAAGGAAAAAAAATCCATCTGCATCAATGAAAAAGGAGGAGCAGCAGAGACACTGTTGTGCATTCTGCAGAGAAGCAGAGGACAGAAAGAGACATAATGTGGTTATGAATTATTTCAGCATCTTTCAGACTCGATTCACCGGCGGTTGATGTCTGCTCTTCCTCACAGTTATTGAGGTTTGGTTCAGGCTGAGGTTCTCCGCCGCTGCGCTCGGTCCATCGAACAGGAAGAACACTGAACTCTGCGACTGAGAGGAGGTTGGACATCTCGTCGATAGGGAAATTCTAATATCCCAGGGTTATCTCCTGTGGAGAAGGAGGCTGTAATTAGGACATGATGAGGAACCATGGGGCATGTTAATGAGCCCGCATCATGCAGCACACACACACACACATCAGAGGCTCCATGCACAGTACCGGGATCACATGGACGGGAAATTGTCTTTGACAGACAAAGAGATGCAATTTAGTCATGTGTTCGACGCTGGAAGCTCAGTGCACAGAAGCATAAGATGGGATCTGTTTTGTTGTTGTGCCGCTCTGACAAATAAAAGACCTGGGGGTGGGGGTAGATGGGAGTTGGATGGGGGGCTGGATGGGGAGGTGGATGGGGGGTTGGACGGGGGGTTGGATGGTTGGGGTGGATGGGGGTTGGACAGGGGGGTGGATGGGGGGGTGCAGGGCTTTGATACATAAACTGTGAATTCGGTCACCTTTATGCAGCAGCAACCTCAAGAGGGTCTCATCAGCAGCTGTGGAAAACATCACACCCAATCAAACTGGACGACGTGACTCACTTCACCATCCAGACTCATCCGTTTATCATCCAGACTCATCCGTTCACCATCCAGACTCACTCACTGACAAAATAAAAGTCTTTTGACTCTTCAACCTCCAGCTGCTTTAGACTAAAGCCTCAGCATGAGTCTTTATTACCAGCTCATCTGAATACTGGAGAAAATCACAGTAGAACCTCAGTATTTCTTTCATCTTTACATTGTTGGCATCATAAACTTGCAGCTGGAGCTTTGTCATGAGGAAGCCCCAAAGTCTAAGTCTTCCTTAGGTTACCTAAGTCTAATTTATTCTATCAAGATAAAGTACAGACGTACTTTAAATAACATAAATAAAATCTTTCACTGTGTTTATATGAATATATATTAACCATATAAACAGTATTATTATCCCCGATAAATTAATATGTGAGCAGCACTTTTGAAGTAGTTGGTTGGAGATAAAGTCAGAGAGGCCAGACTGAGATGGTTTGGACATGTCCTGAGAAGAGATAGTGAATATATTGGTAGAAGGATACTGAGTTTTGAACTGCCAGGCAGGAGGCCTAGAGGAAGACCAAAGAGGAGGTTTATGGATGTAGTGAAAGAGGACATGAAGGTAGTTGGTGTGAGTGAAGAGGACGCAGAAGACAGGGTTAGATGGAGGACACTGATTCGCTGTGGCGACCCCTAAAGGGAAAAGCCGAAAGAAAAAGAAGACTTTTGAAGTAGTTGGTGGAGCAGGAGCTGATTTTATCTACTTTATTAAAAAAAAAAATTGGTTTTGAGTTCAGTGAGAATATTTCTGCCATTTTTTTCCTTTTTTATAAATAGATCAATATGTGATGGACACAGAAGCAACGTCTGAATCTGGAAACTGCAGCAGAATTAAAAGTGTGAGACGTTCCCACTACACTCCACCAAACTTTTTTCTTTTTTTTTTAAAACAAGAAAATACATTTTTATATTCTTATATACAGACTAAGAAAAAAAAAACAACCCTCAAATACAGACTAAAAGAGAATCTTTTTTCACTCATGTTTTAAATCACAGCTTATTTTCCCCTTGGATTATCTTGAAACGCAAATAGTTTCGGTTTTATTTAATCTGCAGCTGAGACTCAGAGAGAAGCTCCAGTGGAAAAAGTTGCCAAAAAAAACCCACAAAAAATTGGGAGGTAAATCCTGTTTAATCCCATCGTCCTGTTTCTCCTTTAACTCAGGTGGATTTGTCTCACTGAAAGAGCTCGTGTTGAGAGTCTGAAGCTGCCGAGGCTTTTATTGTCTCGACTCCTCTTTTGTGACACTTCCTGTCGTGTGAGTCTGTTTGTGAGGTTTTCTTTTGTGCTTATGTTTGTCTCTCTCTCTTCGTTCCCTTTCCCTCCTCACCCTCTCTCACCCTCTCTCGCCTCATCTGCCCATCATATGGAGTCAACACACCTGTCTGTCACCAGGCAGCCCCCCCCCCACTGCAGAAAGCCCACGGCCCCCACCGGATCCGGATGGTTATAGCCGCTGTTTGCCAATGAGCTGCGCCTCCAGCCTTTACTCTGGGGAAAAAAACCTACTGTCAGCTTTACCTGACACCTGTTCTCCGTGTCTCCAGGATCACCTGCCCGCCATCCTCAGATCCCCCCTCCAGACCCCCCCATTTCATCCCCAAACCCCGCCAGTCACTGTCGTATCATCCCTGCATGAGGTGTACCAGAAGACGTGACAGTTATTGAACAGAAAACATTTCAGCTCATATCAAACCAACAATGTCATTTTTTCTATTAGATTTTTATTCATATTAAACCCAATCCAGTTTTATTATATATCTCAATATCATCACAGACGTTGTCTCAGGTCACTTTTCATATAGAGCAGGTCCAGACCAGACTCTTTATTATTTACAGCGATACAATGTTCACACAGGAGCAAGAAAAAACCTTTAACAGGTAGAAACGTTGAACAGGTCCTGGCTCATGGTTGGGGGGGGGCACTTTCTGCACTCAGCTGTACATTTGTTTAAAGATGAGCTGGTGGCTGAACGAGCAAAGATCTCAAAGCAAGGAAATGGAAATGGAGTGAATGTAGTGATGTATGGATGATTGTGTGTGTGTTTGTGTGTGTGTGTGTTTGTGTGTGTGTGTGTGTGTGTGTGAGTGTGAGTCCGTGTCCTGGTGGATGCACAGTATAAATCCAACACACACAGAGATGATGTTTTTTTTAGATGTTTGGAAAATTTGATATATAGCATTTAATTGAGGGTTAAAGAGGCTTAAGGGTCCTTTCAAGTGTAACCCTGCTCTTATTGAAGGCCCGGAAGCAGCCTCATAACCTTCATATGTCCCACGTCAACACGCTATTTTCTCCAAACTAGCCATGATGTCTTAGTTCCTGCAGGTACGTCTGGGTTTTGAACTTGAGAGACTTATGTTGAGCCCAGAGGAGCTTTCCTCCTGAAGCAGGTGAACGTGGAAACAAGCTCTGCAGAATGAAGGTCAAACATCCTGAAAAAGTCACTGCATCTGTCCAAGATAAACTTTCCCCGGTTGCACCTGCGCTAAGTAGAAACGAAGACGTGTGGATGGAGAAACGAGCTGCACGGAGGGTTTTATATTCCGTCCTCCAGGTCCTGTCAGACTGGCCAAAACTACACCTGTAGCACGACAGGCCGGCAACCCCCACCATTCAGATGAGGTCCAAGGCGGCGAGCCGAGACGCCAACCGGCCAAAGAGAGGAGCGTCTTTGTTTGTTTGTCCCAGTGTGTGAAGGAGCGAGGGCAAGGACGGTGGATATACAGGAAGTGACGGGAGACCGGACGAAAATAATCTCAACCAACAGGAGACGAGTTCCGGTGGTTTTCGAACGAAGGGGATGAGGAAGGCTCCACGCTTCCAGAACAAAGGTGGAGGAAATAATCTGCCACAATGAGTAGGTCACCTTCAATGTCAGTGAATCTAGTTGACCGTTTACGTACCCGTATCCACCGGACAAAAACAAACAGGAAGGAGCTTGGCGCCTTTGAAACAACGCCAGGGAGATCGCATCCATCTTGTTCGGGTGGTCGTGCCGAAAGAGGCCTGAGACGCAGCGATAAAAAGCAGCTGCTACCATCCCGGCAGCGACGGTGACCTTCAGAAGTGAGTCAGTTGGTGCCTCGGAGCTAATGAAGTGGAATACTTCACATTTAATTAGAGTCTATTAGTGGAGCTTGGTGGTAGAAGCTTTTGTGTTTGGTGGAGGCTCTGTGAACCGAAGAGTCTCTGAGATCTGTGCTTGCATTTGTCGTATATGTCGCTGATTGCGTGGCTTTAATCCTTGCGTCATTACTTGTGCAAACACATAGATAATATTTCTCTGCTTTCGCTGGCTCACGGTGATCTTCATTAATAGGCTTCTCGACTTGCCGTTTCATGAAAGGTCACATTATTTGGAAGTGAGTGACGTTTCTGTGGGCAAACAACAAAGAAAGAATCTGGTGACGGGACTTAATTGACATGAGGCAAGGCAAGTTTATTTGTATAGCATATTTCATGCTGAGATCTAATCCAAAAGGCTTCACATGGTGCATTAAAAACATAAAGAGCATAGAAAAAAACACTGACATGCAAATGAAAAGTATAGAAACTTTCTGAAGTTAATTAGAAGGTAGGAACAGAGACAGAGAACTTAGTGGAGAGGACGGGATCCCAGATGGTGATGATCAAGTGAAGCCTACCTAACTCTCTTTGTCCTATAAGGAATAGCTCAGTGCATAATGTATGTTTGGCAACTGTGTGTTTGACAGAGTGAGTGTCAGTTGCCAGTTTTTTAAACAAATGAAAAAATTGGCAAAATAAGTTAATCCGTTGCCATCCACTGCTCTTAGGCAAATATTGGGGTTTGGTTTGTTGAGGGACTTACACATACCTCTAGGATGCCAAGTCCAAACTAGTCCAGTCAGGGCTCGTCTAGTTGTAGCTTTGGTCAAGAAATGAGGTCTTCATCGAGTGTTTCAACCCTTAACCACAACACTGTGGAGGATTGTCAGTGGTGACCAGTTCCCTGACCCTCTCCTCCTGGCTTCCTGGCCAAACCCACACAGACTGTGCAGAGAGACTACTGGGAAAAACCAAGTCTGCCACCCTTTGTCCTTGAAATCATTGACCAGCTGTTGGTATTTGCTGGTTTCCATTGTGCAGCTTCCTCACAGCCTTATTACCATGGTACAGTCAGCTCCACCAAGATGAATTTCCTTCCTTTTTTGGTCCAGATAACCACATCTGGCCTCAGGGTAGTGGACAGTATAACATCTGGGAACTGGAGCTTCTTTCCCAGATCTCCGATCCTTAAATCCCCCTGATGGGAGTAGGGAGGCCTTGGTTGAGTTTTTGGCCAGAGACTTTCCTCAGAAAGTCAACAAGGAATGAATTGGCTTTGGCCTGATTTAGTTTCATTTCCAGCTGCCGTACTCCATCGGGAAAAAGATGAGAAGTAACTGAAGTAACTAGTAATCATGCTCTCGAAGTGGGTTTTGGTGTGGTAGTGGTTCGTTGATGCCTTCATCCGGTTGAGTTGTGAGGTTGCCTTTGGCTGATTAGTTGGCTGAGGACACCGTTGTGCTCTAGGTATCTGGAGACATCCAGGAACACAGCGACAATACTACGAAGAAGGCTGAGAACATTTTATCGTCTCAGTCTATCAACGTATAAAAGACCCAGTGTTCGACCAAACCGCACCACACGTCTCGCAAAAGCACCTTAAATGTCTCCCCCTCTAAAATGCACCAGACTCCTGCAGCTCATTGTCAGGTGGGTGAAGAGCAATATACTTGATCGGCACATTTATACTCCTGGTCCTCTATTGTTGTATTTCCTGCCTGACAGAATGAGATATTTTTATTCAAGCCCATTTCACTGGCAGTCTCACTGATACCGCTTCCCAGTCAACGGAACGACCTTCCTCGTTCTAAACACATTTAGGTGGATGGATATTTCCCACCTGGCAGAATGAGATATCCCACTTTAAAGACCCTTTTCATTCCTCTTTGGGCTTCTCCTGCCAGAGAGGCACCGATGGTAAGAGCAGCTCCCAGAAAAATCTTTTAATGTGTCTTTGTTACAATTGTTAGCAAACTGCCAATGTTTCAGCATAATGGTTTAAACTGAGGAGTAACGTTTTAATCAGGTTCTTCTGCTGTAAAGTAGATTTTAATAGAGATTTTACTTTTATTGGCTGTTTAGAGGATGTTAAGTAGACCTGCATGAATTTGTCTTGTGCATTGTGTCTCCAAAATAATCTTTATCGGCTCAGTTGGGATTCTGTGCTGTGTGTGTGATATACAAAGTGTTTAGTCTGTGCTCTGATATTATTTTGTGATCGACTCGCCCTTATAAACTCCTCCGAGAGACGCTGCGCAATGACTGGAAACGTCCCTGACACCTGACTAGAGGTCAAATTCAGACTCAAGGCTTGTCTTCTACCCAGTATAGAGCTGACGAGAAGCCATTTGTTACCCTCTAAATGGATCTTGTTATCATTATTTATCCATCCATTCATTTTCCTCCGCCTATCCGAGGTCAGGTTGCGGTGGCAGCAGGATAATTAGGGTATTTCAAACACACCTCGCCCCAGAAATATTTTCAGGCTCCTCCTGGATGATCCAGAGGCTTTCCCAGGTGAGATGGGACATGTATCCCCCCCTGGACAGAGGTGTAGATAGAGGCGGTCTACACCTCATCACCATCATCAACACGTGATGAAGCTGACAGGAAAATTTTGAGCAGCTGTTTGCAGCATGAATGTGCCATCGCTCTCTGTGCTGTGCTCTCGGAAACGCAAATAGAAGTTTAACAGCTTTCATTTAAATGTCTATAACTCCTGAGACGGATGGTTGCTAGGAAACAGGGCCTCACACCCCCAGACGACAAAAGATGCCCGTAGATCTCGAAACGAAATTCTCCTCAGACACCACTACACATCCACGTTGACAAAAATGACAAGTGAAAAACACCATAACACTTTTCTCACAACAACACAAAAAAATCTCCATCTGTTGTGCGTTAGACAAATATCTGACTGAAAACCTTGTTTTTACAAACTTTGTCAAAAAAACGAAGCACCCAGCGCCGGGTTCCTGTCGGGCCCCTCGTGATGAATGGATCTCGGGCTCGTCGTAAGCCCCGCTCACACTGTCAGGCTGAAGAATAATCGCCTGACTCTCTCCGGACCAGAACCCACGCTGGATGCAGAGGCCGTTAAATACGGGGAAGCCGCTCGAATGAGCCCTGGAAGGGGTTTTTGTCAGTTGGGCGGAAAACCTTCCCAGACTCGCTTCGCAACTTTTTCTTTCCTCTGATGGGGCCCGAAGGTGCACGAGTGCGTCGGGCTCCAAGAAGTCATGATAATGTAGACTGCTCATAACAAAAGGAGGATTTCATGCACTGATCCCTGCACTGGCAGCAGAACCGTGGACGGCTACTTGCTGAGACGACAGCTCACTTGACATTTGTCTGTCTCGACAGGATTAAAGAGCTGAACGGCGCCACACACTGCCGCCTTCATCGCCAGCTGGAGCTTCTCCGTGACCAAACCGAACACAACTTGCGTAACACCGGGTCTTAGACCATGTCTTGCATGTGTTTTGATCGTGGATGAATGGTGGATGAGTGTCTGATGATAACCTGACTCAAACCACTGTCTCCTCTTAGCAGACACTGAGATGAATCCAAATCTGATTCCTCTAGCAACAGAAAAATTTTAAAACACACCAGTGGTTCACACCGTTACACTGGGAGACATGTTCTTTTATCACTATGAACACACACACACACTTTAGTTTGTCACACACACGGTTCTGCTGCCATAAACGCTCACTACAAAACCGAAATGTGGATTCTTCCACCACTTAAATTACTCCCCACGAAGGAGTAGGAAATATACGTGTCTAATAAACTGAGTCAGTGAGAAAGTAGCCAAAATAATTTTAGCTTTAAAAGGAAAGAACTAGTACATTAAATAAAGTAGAAATTAAAATGAAGTCAGTGCTGGTGGCGTTGGTGAAATATCTGGCCACATCCAGATCTTCACAGATGGTCTGAGGATTCAGGTACGCCGTGTGTTTAAGCTTCTCTACTAAGGTGAAGACGAACGCGCAAACGGAAATGTCAGCAGACTCAGTGTAATCTCTGCCGAGATCTGCCTCACGTTGTGTCTGTATTCATGTAAAGACAAAACCACACGATTATCACCAACCCTACAACTCTACTGAGACTTTCAGGCTCTTTAAGCTTCTAGTTATGAGTTTACATCACATTTAAAGTCTCTGATAAACCGTGTGCTCTACCTAACAACCCACCCCAACAGTGGCCGGGGACAGGTAAATTCTACCCGGCAACCAAAGTGGACGATCCAGCTGCTGGAGAGCCAGATGTTCTTCTTGGCAGTCGGCAGAGACCAAAAACAGAGTTAGAGGGAGTGAACGTTGGACTTAGAAACCACTTCAAAAAAGATCCAATGTCCAATGCATCATTCTAAAAATAAGTCAATAAAAATGAATCTAAATACTGGGGTTTTGCCTTCTGTTTCATTAAGGAAGGTTTTGTTCTGTACGGATGGTAAATCCCCTCCAGAGGAACTCGGGGCTTCTCTGGACACTCTGACTGGATGAAAACACGTTTACAGGAAAGAGAGGGAGAAATGAGGAGATGCTGATGAGTTGCACTATGGGAAATGTAGGAATCAGTTTTTGGAAGCAAGGGCTATCTGTCACTTCTTGAAAGTTCCCCCACTTTAGGGAAGTTTAATACCAAGGATGCTTTCACACCTCTTGTGATCACACTGAAGTTTTACTGGCCAACAGGCGACTCGCTGATTGGAGGACTCTTGATGACATCATCATCCTACTTCCATCTCCCGAGCATGCTCAGGACCCGTGTGGCGGAGTCTAAGTCGTGTGACCGACGGCGGTTTAAGGGGGATTTAAGGAGGATAACAGGACTCGCGGTTGGAGTGAAGAGGAGCATCCCCGTGGAACAAAGCTACAGGAAGGATAACTGGATCACACGCAACCTACACAAACTAGACAGACATGGAAAATTCCCACACTCATGTTACCATGGTTACCAATTGATCTATACAAGGATGCTAGTCGGTTATGAGTGAATTTCATAAGCATGAGCTTGGACGTGGACCAGGACTCTTGTAGTCAGGTGGTCTTAGATCTGCTCTTTAGTCTTGCCCAGGGTTTGACTGACAGTTCTAAACAAAGTTTTATTAACTGAACCAAAGAGGTTTGGTGTCAAAGTACCATAGATTGTCCGAATGCCCCTTTAACTGAGGCTAAAAGGCCTTTAAAGTCAGTCAGGTCCCAAAGGAAATAAACAGACTAACCTGGATGTCAGGGACTAGAGATGTGTAGGATGTAGTCTAATAATAATAATAATAATAATAATAATAATAATAATAATAATAATAATAATAACAACATTATTATTGTTGTTGTTGTTATTATTGTAAAAGTACAGAATCCTCACGTGCATGTTCAGAAATGTGGATCCAACAGTGTCCTATATGAATCTGACTGAGATACAGACTCTATTAAAACACACTCACACACACACACAAGCTCCACGCTGACAGAGGACAGCAAATTAGCCCACGGGAGAAGCAAAGCAGCTGTCGTCACGTTCTCCCTCCATTACCAGTCTCCTGAAAATAATATTTTGACACTAGTGAACATAAATCACCTCTCGTCCTTCCTCTTTAATCAAAGGCTTCCAACAGGGCTTTTAGCCCCCCCCCATCAATATCTGGCCCTGCTCAGTACTCTGGGCTGTTTTTTTCAGAACAACTGTTCTGATCATCTACTCAGGTAAAAGTACCATTATGATACTAAAGAAATACTCCATTACAAGTAAAAGTACTGCATTTAAAATCTTAAGGAAAAGGGCCACCGGATAAACCTGCTGTTAGATACTTCATATACAGGTGGATGGTTTAGTCCAGTGGTTCCCAACCTGGGGGTTTGGGCCCTCCAGAGGGTCACCATATAAAAAGAAATTTCTGATTCTGATTGACGGATCTGAATTCAGTTCCCAGGACTTTCCTCTGATCTTGGATTTCTGTGATTAGTGTAGATGAGAACACGACAGCAATGTCGTTTGTTCTCTGGACTGGTTCATCAGACTGGTTTGTCCTTTTATACGCGTCCTGCTGGATTACCTCCAGTTTAACAGTTAGATTCCAGATGCTCATCAGCCAGTGTCCTGGCACCTCAGACCGTCCTCTGTTCCATAAAACATCCAGCTGACCTTCAGCTGACTCTCCCGTCCACTGACTTTAACAGTGGATTTAACGAGGTTAGTATATGCTCGTCATGTATAATTTGAATTTCAAAATCAACCAGTAATCAGACAATGGTAATGGAGTAAAACTTTGGCTAAAAAAAGGCAAACATAGCCTTTGTGTTTCCCATCATGCAATGCAGCCGGAGATGTTGTTTGTTATGGAAATTTAAAGGAATTTTGAAAAAAAAATGATTGTATAGGATTGTCTTCTATTTTTAATCACAAGTTTCTGGGGGAAATGTGTTAACTAGGTCGGGGGGGGTGCAGACACCAGACACCGGAGACTACGGACCAGGGACCAGACACCAGACACCAGACACCTAGGAACCAGGGACCAGGGACACAGAGACCAGGGACCAGGGACTCTGACTGCAGGCTGAAAGCTTCCGGAGGAACTTCAGCACAAGTGTTGATGAACAGGATGGGTCTTCCCTGATGGCTGTTGGCTCTGGGCCCCTGATGACAGCAGCAGGTTTGATTTCCATTCGCTCCTCCCGGGGTCTGTGGTTCAGACCAACAGTGCCCCCAACAAGCAAAGACGGGTCACTACAACCACTGAGCAGACTGCGATGTGCCCCCAGGTAAATCTGTCTCAAAAGGCATTCAGCAGTTTAAGTCTGAAATAAATCTTAGAGTTAAATATTAGGATTAACAATATTACTCCCCTAAGGCATGTAATGCACATCTTCATTTTCAGCTTTAAACAAAGGAAATTAAAAATTTCTTCAGCGTTGATGTGTTTTGCGCTTTTTCCTGTCTTTTTCTCTTTGCCCCCTTCTAACAGTTGTTTGCTCCATGCGGATTTAACAGGAACTGACCGGCTCAGAGTAGCTTTAGGATCTTAATGAATTTCTGTCGGATCAATTCGCAGAAAATTCTGCCAAAACTACTCTGAGCAGGTCGGTTCCGGTTAAATCCAAAGAGGGCAAAGAGAAGTTTTCCCTCTGAGTGATCCACAGTAGGATTCCCAACATGGCTGCCGCTAAAAACCCCATTCCCGAGCGCCTAGAGCTTGTTTCCGTATTACTGCAGCACTATCTCACATTTATTGTTTCATTCTTGACACTGCTTACACAAAACCGAACATCACATCAGAACAGAAACTATATTGTCTGAATCTTCCAGAAATCTGCAGCTGCGTATTTTTAATCCTTTTCTACTCACTTCCTGTTTATAGCACAATTGTCTTGTGGTTGTCCTGTTTGAATAAACATTACTGAAACTTTCACCGGACAAAACCAAACGACTTTTTCTCATTTTTGCGCCAAGAAACACTGGACCCTACACCTCACACTATGAAATATATTTATTAAACTGTTCCTGACCAGGAAACGTCCACATCTTTCAGACTCCATCAGTTCCAAAAGGACTTTTTCTGTTTAAAAATATTTTGTCTCCAAATCCACTAAAATAAACCAAATGAGATCAGGGTTATTGTCTCAGACTCAACAAAGCTCCTCTAGAGACACAAAGACGTAGACGCACTTGTGTTGAAGTGGAGTTTTAATGGGTTCCCCTTGATGTGAAAGGAAAACATCTGCCTTTTCTTCCAGGAATTCAAAGCAGAATAGAGTTGGTGGATCTTCTGTCACATTAAACATCAGTCAAACACAACTCAGAATCAGCCGCCCATCGACGTAGGTTTTATTTTGCATATATTTTTTTAAAATAATCACATCTAGAGAATCGTACTTCTCCTCCGACCAACTGAGCGATTCACTTGAGTTTGTTTACAAAGAGGCCGGGCTTCTAAAAACAGTCGCCACCGAAGATCTGGATGCATTTCTCTCTGTCTCTCTGCAGAAAGCAGATAAGGCGCCGGACCCGTTGCTCCTTCAGAGTCCATCGGGAACGAAGGAGCAAAATCAGAGGGGTGGAGGACCAGGTGGGAGTGGGACAGGAGGCGCTTCCTGTTTTCTCCCTGGCCCGGTTCCTTTGGTGGAACTCAGACGGCAACGGAGACAACGGAGACCCCGGCGTCGTCGAGCTGCGAGGGCCTTCCGGCAGGGGGTGATGGGGGAGTCAACACGCACCTGTCGCTTTCACGCCAGGTTCCTCGCCAGCTTCTATTCGCCCTCAGTATTCAGACCTAAGAAAAAGAAAAAAAGACAAAATACCCCAGATGCACACACACACACACACACACACACACACACACACATACACACATACACACACACACACGGCTCCGTGGTGTTTGCTTCCGGACGGCAGCTCTGCCTTGTCAGTCGTCGGGCTCGGTGACACATTGCTCCACCATCTCCCTCAAGTTGGGGTTCTCCATGGCGGCTGCCACCCGCTCCTTGTCGTTGATCTGCTTGTTGACTGGAAACACAAACAGCAGGTTATTGTGTAATTTTTGTCATTTTTAATTTTTTTCTAAATTTGAAGCCAGGCTTCCTGTGCTGCTCTGGAGACGACAAAGTAGTTCGGCCGATCCACCCCAGTTGTCGACACATATTGGCCTAGATTGTCATGACATGTTGTTCATGGTCCCCTGATGATGAACTGTCAGAACTCCGCTGATCCTCTGATTTCTCATCTAAAGTCAACATCTGTATTTGTTCCATTCTCTGGGATTGAACACCTGCAGAACTAACATGTTCCCATCAGCCTCGGGTGTGTTTAGTACTAATCAACAAATGTTGACATGTAAACACACTAAACTAACTAACTAACTCGCTCTCTTTTAGATGAGACAACTTCCAGATTACGACTCTACTTCCTTGTCTTGTGAAGGAAGTTTTTGTAGCTGTGGTGTCTCCTGGGGCCCAACCTCTTTTTTCCTGAACCATGAATAAAAACTAAACCCGGAGAGAAGACTTATAATTTATTTATTTATTTATTTTTTCACGCCTGGAACTAAATTGACTCCCTGGTTCCTCCAGGACACAGGTTCAGTTCTTCCTCTGGGAGGCTGTTACTCCTGTGGGAAGGTTCCTGCGGCGGAAGAAGCCTGTTAGATGGTGAAAATGGGGACTTGTTACCTTACCTTACCATCATCGACTTAACATTATCATTAAGAGGATGGTAGCACACTTTCCTTCAGCATTAGCCCAAGGCGCCATTGTGTACTTGGACACAATGACTCAGTAGTGTTACATTAGACCGTGGGGGGGGTTACATCACTACTGAAAACATACCAAGATGAAACTGCAGCCCTAACGCTGACGCTGAGATCAGTCTTATGAGGCCAAAACTCAAAATAATTTTGACTGTATTACCTCCTCCATCTCTGTGGCAACGGTTGACGTATTTTTGAGGGAATGATGTCGTCATTAAAACACATTATTTCCCATCAAGGACAGCACGGTTGAAATTACTGGTCTGGCGGTTTTCTGAATGTTTTCTGCAGATTTGTTGATGAGACTTTTCAAAGAGGAAAAAAACAAGCAAATCAACTCAGGGGCAAAAAAAAAAAAAAAGTCCAAGTGAAGAAAACACTGTGATTATTAAAGTTTGAGGACGGTGCCACGGAAAACGGTCGAGTCCAAATTAAACATGATTATTTTCTATCATCTCCACTCACATCCAGGTTTTCAATTTTGAGACGTCTTTTATGCAGAGCTGACATTTTGTCCCGGTGGGCTGCAGCAGAGGAAAAGGACATGACTGTGTCTGAGAGCGAAAGGGTTCATCCTCTGAGGACCATTAATATTAAAGTCAAAATTCACGGAAAAACCTGTTACTTCCTACAGAGAATCTGTCCTGACGGTGTTTCTTGTCACAGAAATCGTTAGGGTGAATAATCTCAGAGGGACGCATTCGGGCGAATTTTATCTGGCAGACTGCGTCTATTGGTCCTGTTAATCACCTTGTGTACAATCACGCCGCCTCTGAAATGAGCTGACCACATTTCCAGCAGACGCACTGTCAGTGTGGGACATGGGGCATCACACAGGCCTCAGGAAACGGTCGGAGCGGGACGTCGTTAAATCTCAGGAAGCCATTCGCTCTTTTAAATGACAATAAATACATAAAAATAAATGAAACAGACTCACTGTCTTCCTCAGTAGAATGGGTTCCTTCTGAAATGTAAATTTCCAGCTGAGAAGGGAAAGAAAAACAACTGAAGTTAAAAGGCAGAACTGCATTCTCTATTTCTCATTTATTTTTTTGTGTTTGTTTTTTGTTCAGGTCTTATTCACAGAAATTCAATTAAGAACAAAGGAAAGTGTATTTCAAAAGCTTGCTTGGTGCAACACATAGCGGAGGGGAAGTGAAGGATCAGAAATTGCATAATGAAAGAAAGACAAACAAAAATAAATATAAATATATCAAAAGCATGTGTAAACAGGGGTGGGTTTTTTTTTTTGTTTGTTTGCTTGGGCCCCCCCGGCTCTACAGAACGAGAGTCTTAACGTTCCAGTTCCCATGAGCACAAATCCAGCTCCATACAGAAATGTGGTTGGTTTTGGAGATGTGGACCATTGTACTCAGAACCCTGAACCAGACCCGGCCCAACAGGTTTAGAAGGAACTGGAATGAGAACCGCCACTCGGCGGGGGTCAGGACCAGAGTTTTGTCATAACTTAGCCCCCCTCCAGATGAAACTGAGGCTGGTCCCTGAAGCCCCCCCCCCCCCCCCCCCTTCAGATTTTTCTTTAACAACCTCCTCAGTGTTACTGGAAATAGAAACTCAGGAGTCTCCAGGATAATAACAATCCTTTAGGTTCATATTCTGGTGACCAGTTTCTTGCCAGTTTGGCAGACAACTGTACATACTACAATACCCATGTGGTGAGGAAACCAGTCAAGAGTCGCGAAAAGTCTGAAAAGCAGTGAATTCGAAACGCCTCGCAGTTACAGTTGAGGAGGAAACCCGTCAACACCGTCACATCATCCACCTGAGGAGTCCAGTACTCCCTCTGTTTTAGCTCCGGTTTTGGTCTCCACCAGCTCCTGAGGGAAACCTCTGGCTCTTTAGCCCCTAAATGCTCCACTGTTGACCAAAACTCAGAGCTAAATAGAGGCTGAATAGTTCAGTAAAGCTGAAGAGTTGATGGTTTAAAATCACAAAATCATTGATACATAATTAACAAATAAAAACCGGGTTGGTGAAGCTTGGATTATTCTACAGTCGGGACTTGGTTTAACTAAATTTTCCACTTTAAAATACAGGTATTTACTACAGGTATTTTGCTACATGACAGCAGAGTGAAGGGAGCAGACGTTCTGCAGCATCCTCCTCTTATCAGGAGGCTGCTCATCCCTTTAAAGCGGGTGTGTCGATGAGCAGGTAAAGCCCCCAGTTCTCCGCCTGCCTCCACGAACCGCCGTCTGCTTGATACCTAAACAGGACCCCCCCTCTCTATGTAACCTTTGACCTCTGGAACCACTGGGGAATAAACAGCTGGTTGGCTGATTTCTCTGAGTTTTTCTCTGTGGATCGTTAATGAAACAAAAGCTGTGACCTCACTGAGCCGAGCTCCAGAAGTCCGGTCACTCCTCCGCCTCCTTGTTGCCTTTGGGAGCCTTTGATTTGTTTGGGTTGGAAAATTGACTTCAAACTTCTGTTGTACAGAATAATAATTATATTCGTGTGATCACCGCCAGATGTTAAATCTGCCTGTTGACCTTGTTTAACCATGGGGTGTTTTTAATGGGTCAGTTCATCCCAAAAGTAATATTTTTATCATTGAAAACAAAAGAAAAATTCCCTATGAAACAATGAGGTCTGTGTATTTTTAGAGCAGAGGCTTTAAAACCACGGGGTAATATACTGTGTTTGGTGAGAGAGAGGTGGATGCAGGTGTTTAAAATGAGCTGGAGGTTGGTTGTTGTGGTCCAGCCGTTGATTTCACCCTATGAACAACACAGTCAGCAGCAGTGGCTGCGACACACAGCTCATGGAGGCAGTTCGGGTACTTTAAAACCCCCTGGGTCTGCAGCTGGCGACAAAAATCTGAATTCACCTCAGTCATAATTCAGAAAATTCAGAACCCACAGATTTTTATTATTAATTTTTTTTTTTACATTCAGTTTGCCTTCCACTTCCTGAGGCTCTTGTTATCCCTGATGTTGACTGTGAATAAACATCCATAAATCTGCTCAAAAAAAACCAATTACTGCCCTTAAAACTGCAGAACTTGCCTCAGAATCTTCAGGTTTTTAAGCTTCCCTCGGTATCACAGTGATCCGGGGATAGTTGTCTGCGCATCCATTTATCAGCTTCCAAGAGGAAATGCTAAAAGCAAATTTGGCAGCTTTTAATTTGCCTAAATGTAAAAAAAGGCTAAAAAAGGCTAAAAAAAAAACCCTAATCACACAGCTAAATAACTACCTTTATACTCTTACAGCATTATGGAAACAGAAAAATCCATTAATATATAATTTTCATCATTTCACCGTAAATATATTTCGACAGAGTCTTTAAATGTCACAATGACCACGGGAGGGGGTGACGGGGGGTACAGCTCTGTCAGTTTGTCGGACAAACAGCAGCGGAGCCGGTCTCTAAAGAAACCTGTTTCTGTTTCTGTAATGATGTCAGAACCAAAGAGCAAACTTCATTCACCGTCACTGTATCCGGCTGGATGCAAATGTATCGGCACCGTGTTTATAAACAAAATTTATAGCCGAAGTGAAAAATTATTAAGTGAAAAATTAGGTGAAAAATTTGGTGCGTCGACCCTTTGAAAAAACAAGCCCCTCTTTCGCACTCACCTTGTGTTTAAAGGGCAAACACCTCTGCAGCTTCACTTGTAAGCACAGGCCTGTGGAAACAGAGAGAGAGAGATCACAGGTCAGAACCCGGGTCAGGACTCGGGTCAGGACCCGGTCAGGTCTCGGGTGAGATCTCGGATTAGATCTCAGGTCAGATTGCAGGTCAGCACGCAAGTCAGCACGCAGATCAGAACCCGGATCAGAACCCGGATCAGAACCTGGGTCAGAACATGGCTCAGATCCCAAGTCAGATCGCGGGTAAGAACCCGGGTCAGATCGCAAGTCAGAACGCAAGTCAGAACCCGGGTCAGAACCCGAGTCAGATCGCAAATCAGATCGCAGGTCAGATCGCAGATCAGAACCCGGGTCAGATCGCGGGTCAGAACCTGGGTCAGAACCCAAGTGAGAACCCAGGACAGAACCCAAGTCAGATCGCAAGTCAGAACCTGGGTAAGAACCTGGGTCAGAACCCAGGTCAGAACCCGGGTCAGATCGCGGGTCAGAACCCGGGTCAGATCGCGGGTCAGAACCCGGATCTAATTGCAGGTCAGATCGCAAGTCAGAACCCGAGTCAGAACCCGAGTCAGATCGCAAGTCAGAACCTGGGTCAGAACCCGGGTCTGGTCCCAGGTCAGACATTTTCCAGGAATCAGGCTCTGCTGCAGCCACTGGACACCGGTCGACAGAAAGT
Source organism: Istiophorus platypterus (assembly GCA_016859345.1). NCBI lineage: Eukaryota > Metazoa > Chordata > Actinopteri > Istiophoriformes > Istiophoridae > Istiophorus > Istiophorus platypterus. The sequence continues at coordinate 28,305,865 of CM029121.1, read as the reverse complement.
TCCAAATGGACCCGGAGTGGGAGGCGGAACCGCAGTTAGAATCACGTCAGGGGGAAATGGCAGGACGTCAAAAAGCTTCCCCCGGCGCACGGTCGACGCGGCGTGGGGCCACGACCACATCTGACCCGGGGAGACCCCGTCACTTATACCTGAACCGCTTATCCCGTTAATGGAGGTCTGTTTGCTCACACTCGGACCGGACGCGTCCAGGCAGCGTGAGGGGAATCTGAATCCGCCATTATCTGTGGTCGGGCGGAAACGCCACGGCTTCTAGCGGCAGAAGTGAAACCGAACGACACCAACATTAGTGCAGTCGACTCATAAACGCCGACAGCCCGTAGCTCCGGGCGGAAAATCGACCGGGCAGCAGGAGATGGAGGTTATCGACCGGCAGTGACTGTTGTAACTGAAATAACAGCTGGATGGTTCACAGACGGCAGGCGATCGATAGTCGTTTATCAAAAAAAAAACAAAAAAAACAACAAAAAAAACAAACCACCAGTTGTTCTCTGGTTCCATCATCTCACACAAGAAAATCAGTTGCTTTTCTCTCTTATATCAATGGGAAACAAATGTCTGGGGTTTTTTTGTACTGTTCAGACAAAAACTAACCTTTCCTAAACCACCTTGGATTCTCCATCATGTAGCATTTGTCAGAAGATAACTTAGAGATTATTTGATAATGAAAATATTCAACAGTTGTGAACGTGGCTGGAAACAGTTTTATGCACTAAGGATATTTATCAACATTCAAATTCACCAAACTAATTCTTTTTGGTTCATTACAAACACAGAACAAGCTTCCTATGTGGAAACGCTCTGGTCAAACACATAGAGCCCGATTAAATCTCAGTCCAGAAGTTTCCAAAGAAAACAAATATCAGGCTGAGGAAGCGAGTGATTATAAAGTAATATATAAGGCTTTAGGGCCCGATCGATATATCAGTCGATATTAGCTCATTGCAGATGTGGCAGCTGATAAAGGGAAAAAGATATAAAAATGCTGGTTTTATATCTGCTCGCTATATATCTGCTCGTTATAAAACTGTCTGGATGACTGCGCCGGTTACGTGTCTAAGCTCTAAACGGGGGAATTAAAATGTGCGTAATCGAGGGACCGGCCTGCTGAGCGGGATGAGGATAATGAGCATTAGTGGACCTGCGACTGAGATCCGAGCGCCACCTAAACCGGAGTCTGGCCGCGGCTCCAGGTCGGCCCAGGTCCTCCACCTAATGAACTCCTGGGTCCAGTTTAATGCGTCTGACCCACGGCCAGGTTTTACATTTCACTTCGGTGGGAAAATGACTTGGGCTTCAGTTTAATTCCAGTTTCTCTTTTCATTTGTTGATCTGTGTGTTCGTGTTGAATAAAAACTGCTCCGGAGCCAAATATCACAAAAGTAAATAGCTATCACACGGTAACACAAGCGCTCAGACGAAAAAAAAGGAAAAAAAAAGAAAAAAGCCCCACGGATTTTAATATAAGGAGAGTCAAAGTATATTAAGTTTCGGAAAAATGAATTTTCCGGCGCCGCACCGTCTCCTTCAGCCTCACACTCCTGTGGTTTCTGCGACTGCTGCCGACGACAGATTAGACCGATCGCCGCCGCCAACCACCAGCGCAGAGGCGAAGGGTCGGACCGTCAGTTACACAGTCAGTTTACATGGGCGTGATAATGAGAAGTCAGCTGCTCGGCCCAACCCCTAATCTCAACTGCTTTATTTTTCTTCCCTAACCGAACTTAGTGTGTATCAGTGCAGAAAATTACTTTTTCGCCGCCTTTATTTGTTCGTGTTGCAAGGCCCCGTACTGTTATTTGAATATTGACACTTTTTTTACTAATTTATCCGGAGCGACATCGAATGACAAGCGACGAGAAACTGCAGCCACAGAAATGACAAACTCTTTTATGGGAACAATCTCACTTTTGCATAGTTTGTACCCCATAGAGCGACAACAAGTTTATTTTTACATAGTAAAACATCCCTCTTAATAAAATTGTTTGTTTATGTTTAGATTTTTGTGATTAAAACAAGATTATTCACTATTCACTTTTCATGTGAACCACTAAGTGCAGCCCTACAAATTTCCTGATTCCCGAGAAGTGCACAGGACTTAAACCGTCTATTTCTTTTTTCTTTTTCTTTTTTGTGGATCTCATTTTTGGGTAATTTGATCCTTCAAAAGCTCCATTAAGTGGTGTTTGATTAACTGTCCCCCTGTGACAAAGAGGGCTGCTGGTAGCACAAAGGAACTTTCAACCCTGACAAGGGAACATTTAAATCCTTTTTAATAGGAAAAAAAACCAAAAAACTTTCAAGATTTCAACATGTATAATACTGACACAAAATAATGGGGATAATAGGCTTAATGTGCGTGATGAATGTAATACTCTGGAAGAAAGGTGTTAACTGGAGAACTATGCAACCTAATAGTAATGTGCTGGTTTTGTTAGTTCAGATTAAACATGAGGAAAAAGCCAAGGACCTGTCAGACTCTGAAAAATATAATGAACAGGGGGAATTTTTTTTATATCTGCGAGATTTTGTGCCATCACCAAGGATCTGAATAAACCTGAATACAGGTTTGAAGTCGTCTCTGCCGACACAGATCCTGGGGGCGCGTGTTAATAGCGTCTGTGGCGCCATCAGCGCGGCGACTCACCGATCAGAGTGGCCAGCGAGCAGTGAGGGACGGTCGGGGAGAACTTGATGATGATCAGGTACTCGTCCTCGCCCAGCTCCTGGACCTCCACGCATTTCTCCGTCACCACGTCCAGCTCCTCCAGGGTGTTGGGCTTCTCTGGGTCCCGGATGGATCGGATCACATCTGATGGGGGGGGGGGGTGTTCAGACACACTGTTATCCAGAATCAGGAAGTAAGTGATAAGTAATACGTGTCTACAACTCATGAAAACGTTTAACCGACAAAAAACTTGAAGATAGCAAATAATTTGACGACACAATAGGACGCCAATAGAATGTTAAAGTCTTTAAAGTCTAAAGCCATTATTTTACCCCAGTACAGACTCAGTTCCAGTTTTGTACCAGTCTGGCCCGGTCCGGCCCGGTCCGGCCCGGTCCGGCCCGGTCCGGCCCGGTCCGGCCCGGTCCGGCCCGGTCCGGCCCGGTCCGGCCCGGTCCGGCCCGGTCCGGCCCGGTCCGGCCCGGTCCGGCCCGGTCCGGCCCGGTCCGGCCCGGTCCGGCCCGGTCCGGCCCGGTCCGGCCCGGTCCGGCCCGGTCCGGCCCGGTCCGGCCCGGTCCGGCCCGGTCCGGCCCGGTCCGGCCCGGTCCGGCCCGGTCCGGCCCGGTCCGGCCCGGTCCGGCCCGGTCCGGCCCGGTCCGGCCCGGTCCGGCCCGGTCCGGCCCGGTCCGGCCCGGTCCGGCCCGGTCCGGCCCGGTCCGGCCCGGTCCGGCCCGGTCCGGCCCGGTCCGGCCCGGTCCGGCCCGGTCCGGCCCGGTCCGGCCCGGTCCGGCCCGGTCCGGCCCGGTCCGGCCCGGTCCGGCCCGGTCCGGCCCGGTCCGGCCCGGTCCGGCCCGGTCCGGCCCGGTCCGGCCCGGTCCGGCCCGGTCCGGCCCGGTCCGGCCCGGTCCGGCCCGGTCCGGCCCGGTCCGGCCCGGTCCGGCCCGGTCCGGCCCGGTCCGGCCCGGTCCGGCCCGGTCCGGCCCGGTCCGGCCCGGTCCGGCCCGGTCCGGCCCGGTCCGGCCCGGTCCGGCCCGGTCCGGCCCGGTCCGGCCCGGTCCGGCCCGGTCCGGCCCGGTCCGGCCCGGTCCGGCCCGGTCCGGCCCGGTCCGGCCCGGTCCGGCCCGGTCCGGCCCGGTCCGGCCCGGTCCGGCCCGGTCCGGCCCGGTCCGGCCCGGTCCGGCCCGGTCCGGCCCGGTCCGGCCCGGTCCGGCCCGGTCCGGCCCGGTCCGGCCCGGTCCGGCCCGGTCCGGCCCGGTCCGGCCCGGTCCGGCCCGGTCCGGCCCGGTCCGGCCCGGTCCGGCCCGGTCCGGCCCGGTCCGGCCCGGTCCGGCCCGGTCCGGCCCGGTCCGGCCCGGTCCGGCCCGGTCCGGCCCGGTCCGGCCCGGTCCGGCCCGGTCCGGCCCGGTCCGGCCCGGTCCGGCCCGGTCCGGCCCGGTCCGGCCCGGTCCGGCCCGGTCCGGCCCGGTCCGGCCCGGTCCGGCCCGGTCCGGCCCGGTCCGGCCCGGTCCGGCCCGGTCCGGCCCGGTCCGGCCCGGTCCGGCCCGGTCCGGCCCGGTCCGGCCCGGTCCGGCCCGGTCCGGCCCGGTCCGGCCCGGTCCGGCCCGGTCCGGCCCGGTCCGGCCCGGTCCGGCCCGGTCCGGCCCGGTCCGGCCCGGTCCGGCCCGGTCCGGCCCGGTCCGGCCCGGTCCGGCCCGGTCCGGCCCGGTCCGGCCCGGTCCGGCCCGGTCCGGCCCGGTCCGGCCCGGTCCGGCCCGGTCCGGCCCGGTCCGGCCCGGTCCGGCCCGGTCCGGCCCGGTCCGGCCCGGTCCGGCCCGGTCCGGCCCGGTCCGGCCCGGTCCGGCCCGGTCCGGCCCGGTCCGGCCCGGTCCGGCCCGGTCCGGCCCGGTCCGGCCCGGTCCGGCCCGGTCCGGCCCGGTCCGGCCCGGTCCGGCCCGGTCCGGCCCGGTCCGGCCCGGTCCGGCCCGGTCCGGCCCGGTCCGGCCCGGTCCGGCCCGGTCCGGCCCGGTCCGGCCCGGTCCGGCCCGGTCCGGCCCGGTCCGGCCCGGTCCGGCCCGGTCCGGCCCGGTCCGGCCCGGTCCGGCCCGGTCCGGCCCGGTCCGGCCCGGTCCGGCCCGGTCCGGCCCGGTCCGGCCCGGTCCGGCCCGGTCCGGCCCGGTCCGGCCCGGTCCGGCCCGGTCCGGCCCGGTCCGGCCCGGTCCGGCCCGGTCCGGCCCGGTCCGGCCCGGTCCGGCCCGGTCCGGCCCGGTCCGGCCCGGTCCGGCCCGGTCCGGCCCGGTCCGGCCCGGTCCGGCCCGGTCCGGCCCGGGCCGGCCCGGTCCGGCCCGGTCCGGCCCGGTCCGGCCCGGTCCGGCCCGGTCCGGCCCGGTCCGGCCCGGTCCGGCCCGGTCCGGCCCGGTCCGGCCCGGTCCGGCCCGGTCCGGCCCGGTCCGGCCCGGTCCGGCCCGGTCCGGCCCGGTCCGGCCCGGTCCGGCCCGGTCCGGCCCGGTCCGGCCCGGTCCGGCCCGGTCCGGCCCGGTCCGGCCCGGTCCGGCCCGGTCCGGCCCGGTCCGGCCCGGTCCGGCCCGGTCCGGCCCGGTCCGGCCCGGTCCGGCCCGGTCCGGCCCGGTCCGGCCCGGTCCGGCCCGGTCCGGCCCGGTCCGGCCCGGTCCGGCCCGGTCCGGCCCGGTCCGGCCCGGTCCGGCCCGGTCCGGCCCGGTCCGGCCCGGTCCGGCCCGGTCCGGCCCGGTCCGGCCCGGTCCGGCCCGGTCCGGCCCGGTCCGGCCCGGTCCGGCCCGGTCCGGCCCGGTCCGGCCCGGTCCGGCCCGGTCCGGCCCGGTCCGGCCCGGTCCGGCCCGGTCCGGCCCGGTCCGGCCCGGTCCGGCCCGGTCCGGCCCGGTCCGGCCCGGTCCGGCCCGGTCCGGCCCGGTCCGGCCCGGTCCGGCCCGGTCCGGCCCGGTCCGGCCCGGTCCGGCCCGGTCCGGCCCGGTCCGGCCCGGTCCGGCCCGGTCCGGCCCGGTCCGGCCCGGTCCGGCCCGGTCCGGCCCGGTCCGGCCCGGTCCGGCCCGGTCCGGCCCGGTCCGGCCCGGTCCGGCCCGGTCCGGCCCGGTCCGGCCCGGTCCGGCCCGGTCCGGCCCGGTCCGGCCCGGTCCGGCCCGGTCCGGCCCGGTCCGGCCCGGTCCGGCCCGGTCCGGCCCGGTCCGGCCCGGTCCGGCCCGGTCCGGCCCGGTCCGGCCCGGTCCGGCCCGGTCCGGCCCGGTCCGGCCCGGTCCGGCCTCACTCACCGTACACTTCCAGCGCTTTCTCCTCCATCTTCTTGGTCCTCAGGACATTCCTGTCGCCGACGAGCCCGGAAAACTGTAAAAGCTTGGCGACAGTTAAGGAGACGAGGCTGAGCGCTATTGCCATTTTTCGGGAGCCGCCATGTTGCCAGGGCCGAGCTGCGGTGACTCCGACGCGACGACGGCGCCGCGGAGCCGCCGCTCTGCGCTGATCTACACGCATGTGACCGACAACAGCGGCCGCGGCCGACGGCGGCGGCGGCGGCGCGGCGGTGTAGAGATCGGCGGGGCGGTCGCAGCCAATCAGCGTCTCTGCGCCGCTTCCGTTTCCTATGGTTTGGTTTCAGGGAAGAGCGATCGATGACCTATCTCCGCCTCGCATTTAACGCGAGCGCGTTCTTGACGTAATGTGATAAAGCCGTTTAATAGCGATAGAATAAGGGCACGTTTAACCTCAGGCTCAATTTGTGATACAAGACGACGTTTCCGTAGAAAAATAGAAATAGTTTGACATAATCCGACCTTTGTGTTTTTATTATTATTATTATTATTATTCATTATGATTTTTATTAGTTTACCGTTTTTTTCATTTATTAGCAAGATATTCCCTAAAGCCGTAGTGAAATTAGATTAAAATCTTTAAAATCAGTCAAAAAAACAAAAACAAACATGCATGCTTGGCAGATGCTGGCTGTTCTGTTTTCGGCTTACTTTGTTTTTTATGATTTGTATATACATATATACTAAATTTTATCTTGTTTATCTTCATTTTATACAGTTTTATTTTGTTTGTTTTATGATACTGGCATTGTTGTATCATGTTGTATTGTATTATTTCCATTAAAACAAGAACGTGGCATTACTGATAAAATTGTTTAATGAGGAAAACACAGATTAAGTTCTATTTGTCTTTTACATAATATCTGACATCAAACATTTGTTAGTGTTTCAATCAAATATTTCAATCGCCCAAGAACAGAAATTAATAATATGTATAATCTGTGTGTGCTTGATTTAGAAAGTACAGACAATACAAGTAAATAATAAAAGTAAGATATGTACAATATAAAATAAATATCCAAAAACAGTTTTATTACATAGAGCTTCACTTTGACAACTTTGGAGATGTTTTTTTTTATTCCTACTGTAGCAGCTTTAATGAGGAACAACACTGTAAAACAACCGCGCAGAGACTAAATAACCAAAAACAGGAAAGACTTATAACCTATAAATGGTTTAAAAACAATGTGTCATAAAAATAAAAAATGAATACACGTAATCTAGCGGTATGACATATTAGAGACATTCACCCTTGTTTGTTTTTTGATTTACCTTCGCAGTCAGTGATTCGTAAACCACCGTCGTCACTCGATTAATTTGACTGGCTCGCTTCCCTGTATCTACTGCTTTTCTATTGGTCGGTTTCGGTCAGCTGACACAGGGACCAGGTCATGTGACATGTGACATGTGACCGAGCTGCTGTTTACGTGACAGGAGGAAACGTCCGCGTTCGTCTGGTCGAAACAGGTGAACACACCTGGACCCCCCGCCCCGCCCCCCGTCTGGTCAGTAAACCGCCCGTTCACCGTGTGGAGATGCCGGAGGCGGCTCAGCGGCGGGACAGCGGCCCCATAGCGGTGGCTGTGGTCCCCGAGAACCGGCACTGCGGAGAGGTAGCGGACATCCTCAAGGCGGAGCTCGCCCCCAGGGGCTCCCTGCTCGGCCGCCTGGGGGTCGACGGCCGCCTGGCGGTGTGGGACCCGGCGGACAGGGAGGCTCCCCCGGCTGTGGTTGACGGCCGCTGCACAGAGTGAGTCCGACGCGCCGACTTCTCTTGTTACATCGTATTTCATCCTAAACTAAAGTAAAAGCCATGAGCATCATGTCCCGAGGGGAAAACCTGAGGCGGAGCTCGGTGAAGGCTCCATACGGGGCTGGATGACACTACTGGGCCGCAGGGCAGAGACCCTCGCTGGGCCCCTATTGACCCCGACCCTGCGTCAGTTTTATCCTCGCCCCACACAGACACTACCGGGGCTCTGGAGCTCACATGATTAGCTGATTAATCGGTTATTCAACTGACAGAAATTTAAATGGCAACAATTTTGGTAAATGATTAATCGTTTGAGTCTTTTCTTTATTTAAAAATGACCAAAAATCACTGGTAACGGCTTCTCAAAGGTAAACATTTGCTTGGTTTTCCCAGTTTTTTATGATGGAAAACTTTTTGTGTTTTCAGAATAAATGTGGCAATCTGAGTTTGTTATCTTGAGCCTCAGGGAACAAAAACTGTATATTTCAGTTTTCTGACATTTCATTCCCCTGACCAATAATTAAAGAGAATGTTTGTCAGATGTATTGATAATGGAAGTATTTATTGATTGCAGACTGACAGTTTTCCTCTTTTTAAATATCTTGACGCATTGAAAACATTAAAAATATTTTATAAAACTCTTGACAGCACAGAACCAAAGTATAAACTAAAACACTGTAAGTCTTAAAACTAGATTCAGATACAGAGTCAGAGGACAGAGGACCAGAATAAGTCCATATTCTACTCTAATGGTACAAATTTCTAACAAATGATAATAATTATTTAATGTGGATAAATTAAAATATGTAGACTCAGACATTAGTGAGTAAATGTGGGGTTCTGGGGGCCCCTGGGCAGAAAAACCATTAGTGTTGTTTAACAATATTTTTGTTATTTATATTTTATTTTAATATGTGTATGATTGCATTTTTAAGTTTGATTAGTGACTAATTTTTGCTACATAAATGGAAGAATTGACACCAAGTTCTGTGTTAAATAATTAGTTGCATAAAACACAATTTGTCATGTTTATTCTGTCTCATAGCCTCAGCTTCACCAGTGTAATCTGCATCAGCACAGCAGAGAAACATCTTCAGTTTTGTTTAGTTTTATTCATTTATTTATTTGTTTTTTTGTTTTTTTCTGATACCAGTTTTTCCTGGGAGGAGGAGCAGCACAGTGGCGGCGGCAGCGGCGGCAGCGGCGTCAGGCTCTTGGCCGTGGGATCTCAGCAGGACCTGAAGTTGCTGCAAGTGGAGGCGGAGGCGGAGAGAGAGCGACCGGCCTCCCTTTCCCTGCTCTGCCTCTCTGAGTTTCCTGAGGACCAGCTGCTGCGGACCATCAGACAGCGGGACCCAGGTGAGTACTGCCGCCAGGTCGGCGCCACGCAGGACAGAGTCCGTCCCACTGAGGTCGCCGAACTAGACCCAGAGCCGGGGATCACGGTTTCATGTGATATTAATGAGTGAGTTTTACTGAGCGGGTCCTATTTTCAGGTGTGTGTGAGCTGCAGTCACTGCGTGTGCTATCGTTCGCCGCCGGACGCTGCTGTGTGCTGCTGAACGGTGATTGGCTGCTGCAGCTGCAGTGGCGGCGGGCGGAGGAGGGGCCACAGGTGCTGTCCTGCTGCCACGTCCACCTGACTGATGGCAGCGGCGACGCCGGCGTCCACCACAGCGTCTGCAGAGGAACCCTGTTCGTCCTCCGCTGCAGCGGAATCATATGTATCCTCCACTGACCACAGCCCGAACACACTAATATTTTCTACTGGTATAATCGGGGTAATATTAGTAATACTAGTAATATTACCGGTCTCCTACAGCGTCTGCAGAGAACCCTGGCTAGTCCTCCGCTTTTGTGAATCATATGTATCCTCCACTGACCACAGCCCGAACACACACTACCACTTCTACTGGTAGCACCGGTAGTAATACTAGTAATACTAGTAATACTACTACTACTAGTGCTACTGCTACTGCTACTACTAGTACTAGTAGTAATACTAGTAATACTACTACTAGTACTGCTACTACTGATACTACTAGTACTACTACTACTACTACTACTACTACTACTACTACTACTACTACTACTACTACTTGCACTACTGATAATACTACTGTTACTACTACTACTACTGCTGCTACCAATGCTTCTACTAGGACTACTATTACTACTACTGGTACTATCGATACTACTACTGATACTACAGATAATACTACTACTGCTACTACTGCTACTGATACTTCTACTAATACTAAGGCTACTACTGATACTGCTAGTACTACTACTGCTACTTCTACTGCTACCTCTACTGATACTACTATTGCTACTACTGCTACTACTTCTGCTACCACTACTGCTACTATTACTACTACTTCTACTGCTACTACTACTACTATTACTAATACTACTGGTACTACCGATACTACTACTACTTCTGCTACTCTGCCATTACTACTACCACTACTACGACTACTACTACTGATACTACAACTACTACTATTACTAGTACTACTCCTGCTACAATATTCTGTTACTGAAATAAGCCTGACTAGCTAAAATCTCAACAAGGGAACCAAAGTAACCACCTATGATAAGGCTCAGCTAAATTTAGCTAAACTTAATTTGAAGAAGTTAAACTTAACTTAACTTAATAAGACTAAAACAAAGATAAACTAAATTGATGTGAATAAAAGAAAATAACCTGGAGCAAACAAAACCTAGTTAGAAAAAAACTAAATGAAAGAAATAAAATAAGAAGTAATCTAGTTTAAGCCAAGTTTGTGTTGGTGAAACTATGCTCAACTACATAAAACAAATATATTCTAAGATTAATTAAACTAACTAATTAAAACTACAGTGAAATGAAACTAAACTGAACTATACAGTTCAACATTTAGCTACGACCATAGCTACCCTTTAAACTGATTAAACCAGATTAAACTAAGCTTAACTTAATGTAAGTAAGATAGCTACATGAAACTAGAAAGACTGGAGTCAAGCTAAGATAAACCCAACAGAACATAACTAAACTGAAATAGCTGTAAACTAGATTATGAAACTGAGAAAGCTTCAATGAAACTAAAAACAAATCTATTTTAATCAGAATTTTCATCTAAATCTGGACCAGCAGTGTTGCCAGGCAACCAGGTAACAATAGTAAGATGAACCGATATTCATTTCTTAACCCCCCCCAGCTGTGTATAACATCTCTGATGGCAGCCTACTGGCCAGCGTCGACCTCCCTGCCTACCTGAGCTCTGGCCTGGCAGAGGACGACATTGTCGTCTCCTCTTCCTCCTCCTCCTCCTCCTCCTCCTCTTTCTGCCTCCTCCAGGTGTCGGCCGACTTCAGCACAGCCGTGGCCGTCACTCAGGCCCACGCTGCCGTCGCCGTCGACCTCGACCACTACTTCAGGTACGGCGGCAGGAAAACGAGCGGAGCCCTCTGGGTTTTTGGAAAGTTGCTTTATTGTCAGTAGGTCAGACTTCATCCTTCACATAGGACGAAATCAAGAGTGACCACATCACCTACACACTATTCAACCAGTAACGTCAGCTGTGTCAGTATCTCCTTCACGTTTGGGTAAATCTCCAAAGTTTCCAAATATGAAAGAAAAGGGGCTGAAAAGTTATAAAATTTATATAAATAATTTTTTTTTTAAAATAAAATTTACTCTCAGTTTTGCCTCCAGATGTCTTTTCTCTACTGGTTAAAAACTGTGATAATCGATGGATCAATGTTTTAGGAGTATTTTCCTTCCATGATAACAAACTAATTAATCATAATTAGTTTCCTGCATTTTCTGTTACCAAGAGGAAGATCAGGCAATTAGAAGATCTGTACATGGAGTCATATTAATCTCTATCCTAACATTGATTTTTACAAAAGCCTGACAAGATTTTTCCAATAATGTCTCAATTTTCACGCTGCCAAAAAAAAAAAGTGCTAAATATTCCTCTTTCATATTTGTGTCTATGACATTTGATTGAGTTTTCTTTCAAGATTCTTACACATCCTCACTGGAATAAGATAAAATCTCCGAGTAAATCTTTAACGCTTTTTAGTTTTTGAGGTTGTATTTTTTTTGTTGTTAGTTTCCTGCATTTTCTGTTACCAAGAGGAAGATCAGGCAATTAGAAGATCTGTACATGGAGTCATATTAATCTCTATCCTAACATTGATTTTTACAAAAGCATGACAAGATTTTTCCAATAATGTCTCAATTTTTCACGCTGCCAAAAAAAAAAAGTGCATAAATATTCCCTCTTCATATTTGTGTCTATGACATTTGATTGAGTTTTCTTTCAAGATCTTACACATCCTCACTGGAATAAGATAAAATCTCCGAGTAAATCTTTAACGTTTTTAGTTTTGAGGGTTGTATTTTTTTTTTGTTGTTGTTTTTTTTATATAGATTGTCTCATGTTGATCAAACGTTCAAAACCACCGAGGATTCACTGTCAACATGAGGATTCCTGCAGCTTGTGTTAAAGCACATTAAACAGAAAACACTGCCAGTGGGAACAATGTGGAACCTGCCCCTGAGCAGAGACCTGATTTACCCTGTTACACAAAACAAGCGTCTGAACGGTATCCCTGTCTTCCAGGACGTATCCAGACCACCTACTGTGTGCTGCCCCCCCGGCTCGTCCCCCCCTTCAGCCGCTACACCTAAAGGACCAGGACGGCCTGTCGAGCTCCGGCTGCTGCCTGGCCGCCCTCGGATCGACCCTCAGCGCCGACCGGTAGCTACCGCATCCTCTAACACTGTTCCTCAGTAACGTTGCTCTGGCTAATTAATCCACTAAAAACTAGTAGTTACTGCAGGTGTTTGGTCAGAAACCAAAGTGGACTGGTTAAAACTTTGACCTGATGGTGGCGCTAGAGGAAAAGTCAGAGGGTCATCACAGTTATTATAGTTTATCCTCTAGGGACTTTGAATATGTGGAGAAATTTTTTGTGGCAGTCCGCCGATTTGTTGGAATAAAAGTCAAAGGATCATCGACGTCGGTAAGATTCAGCCTCTGGGGACCATGAATGTCTGGACTAAATTTCACCTCAGTGAGAAAGATATGACCAGTTTATCTTTGACTGTAAATATTTATTAACATTTTTTTTGCTAACAAAAATAAATGGTTGAACAGAATATTCTACATTTTCAGTGGTTTTGCTTCTGAGCTTTTCTTCGTACACCTTTACCTTCACCTCTGACCTTTAATCCCGACCTCTCACTTCTAACTTCACCTCTAGTTCCTGGGGGGCTCGCCTGGCCTCCATGTACAGCAGAGCCCAGCAGGGACCAGCTCCCTCTTATACTTCCTCCTCCTCCTCCCAGCCCACCAGGACATCCTGGTCCTCCTCCCTCTCTCACCTGGAGTCCCGCCCGACTCCATCCTCGGCCCACAGCAGAGTCCCCTGCGGCGGGGCAACTGTCACCTTCTCCGCCCCAGCGGCGTCCTCGCCGTCGCTGCTCACCGTCTCCGAGTTCTCCGCCCTGCTGACCTTCGTCTCCCCCGGCAACAGACAGACCACGGTGGCCTTGTGGGATTTTGAGTCCGGCGACGTGAGCTACCACCGGGCAGAGGGCGAGGCGGCTCCGGTCCAGCGCTGTGGAGAGAGACAGCACAGACTCCTGCTGAAGAGTGAGTCTGACTTGGACCAAAGCTTTCAGAGTCGCATTAGTTCAAAGAAAATATGGCTCATTTTTATAACTTTGATTTTCACAGCCTGGAGCGTCGTTTGTAAAAGTTAAAGTAACACAGCGAGATTGCAAGAGGTCAGACAATCGCCTTAACCACCACTTGTCTCGAGGCAGAACTGAAAGTGAATCACCTGTTGGCTGTAGTTCCTCATTATGTAGAAAAAGTGTGTAAAGTGTCATTTAGAGCAGATCCAGGAAGTAGACTCGGTGGAGACGGTCCAAGTCAGACAGACTTAGGGGTTTTCCAATTGTTTTCTCTTCCACCTCAGTTTGATAAAACTGCTGGTTTCCCTCTCTCTCTTCCCATCTGCCTGTATCTTTTCCCATATGCATCTCTATCTGTCTCTCTCTCTTCCTGTCTGCTTTTCTATCTCGCTCTCTCTCTCTTCCCATCTGTCTCTCTCTTTGCCTGTCTCTCTCTGTCACCCTCTCTCTCTGTCTCTCTGTCTCTTGCTTTGTCTGTCTGTCTGTCTCTCTCTTCCCATCTGCCTGTCTCTCTTCCCATCTCACTGTCTCTCTCTCTGTTTGTCTCTCTCTGTCTCCATCTTTCTCTGCCTCTCTCTCTCTCCTGCTGTCTTTATCTGTCTGTCTGTCTCTCTCTTCCCATCTGCCTGTGTCTCTTCCCGTCTGCCTGTCTCTCTTCCCGTCTGCCTGTCTGTCTGCGTTTCCAGGGTCCGGCCTGTTCGAGGTCTTGTTCTCCGTTTCCCAGCAGGACTTGCTCAGCAGACTGATGCTGTTCGGCAGCGCGGCAACGGTGGATGCAGTGTGTCACCTGAACAGCTGGGGGCGCTGCTCCATCCCCGTCCACGCCCTGCAGGTAGGAGGCATCGCTCACCTACAGGACGTCAGCCTCGGCTCCAGACGGCGTCTGGATCTTAACCGTTTCCTGCTGAGTTATAGCCGTTTATTCATTTGTCTCCAGGCCGGACTGAAGAATCGTCAGCTGGACACAGTCGATTTCTACCTGAAGAGCAAGGAAAACGTCCTGAGCCCGTCGACAGGGTTTGGTGCTGCCGATCAGCCAGTGGCCTCCACGCTGAGCCTGACAGACGGTACGTTACCGCCTTCATAAACTCCTCATCAAATAAAACCAAAGATTTATTATCAGTTATTTTTATTAAACCTAGAAACGGATCAGAGATATTTAACTTTACAAATTATACCGACAGTAGCTTTGATCATTGCAGTATCATACATGTTATTGTAGCTAAAGCTGTGCGTGTGTGTGTGTGTGTGTGTGTGTGTGTGTGTGTGTGTGTGTGTGTGTGTGTGTGTGTGTGTGTGTGTGTGTCTGCGTGCGTGCGTGCATGCGTGCGTGCATGTGTCTGTGTGTGTGCACGTGTGTGTGCAGGCGTCCAGGAACTGTGTCCTGCATTGGACCTGCTGTGCTCGGCCGTCAGGGAATCAAACAGCGAAGCTCAGAGCCGCCAGTTCTCAGAGCAGCTGCTCAACATCACCATGAACTTCGTCAACACACAGATCCGCTCGGTGCTGTCCAACGCACACTGTGAGGCCACACGCACACGCACACACACACACACACACACTCACACCTCTCAGTCCTGTCCGACATGCCCCCCTGTTTACCTTCTGAGAGCTGCAGCTGCTCTGTCGCGTTTGCAGACGAGGATGCAGGTGTCCAGAGCTGCGTGGACGTTCTGGACCGTTACGTCATCGAGCTGAGGTGCTACATGAAGAGGTTTCCCTGGCCCGCAGGGGGCGACACCTCCGGCACCGGCTCTGCTGCTCCCGCTCCCGCTCATGAGGAGGCGCAGGAGGGCGAGTGGGAGCAGCTACCGACTGAGGTGACACATCATGTGAACAAAATTTCTGTCTTTGCTTTTGCATCTTTTTATCTGGGACCTCATGTTTCATGACTGTGTGTGTGTGCATGTGACAGGATGTGGTCCGCCGATCCATCCTGACCAATCAGATCCCCAGGGCTCAGGCTGTCCTGAGGAGGCGGAGCTGCCCGGAGCAGCGTCTGTCGGCCCTGAGGATAGAGGGTCTGCGACAGGTCTTCTCCTCCCTGCAGCGCCGAGACCTGCAGACGGCCGAAACGCTGCTCACCAACATGGTCAGTGAACGCACCACTGTGCTAACAACCAGCCGTCCTTATCAGAACCATAACTCCGTCAGAGACATACGTCTTTAGATTCATGACTTCCAGAGACTTCGTTATCTCTGCTGTCCACGATGGACATCAACAGAATTGGCCTTTAATTCACAGAGAAGAGATGCATCCTACAACAGCAGAACTTGCCTGAAAATCGGCAGGTTTTTAGGTTCAGTAAGTAAAGTTAAGTGAACCAGTGTGTAGATCCATGGCTACATTTCAGACCCGAGCTGATCACAGGCCATTCGGTTTAAGAAATTAATGGAACCTAACTGACTGCCCCAGATTATGGGAAAATCTGGTTCCCATGTTGGTATGTTCTCATCTCACACTCCGAAAAATTAGGCGTCTTCCAAGAAGTTTTCCCCTCAACAAACGGTTTACATGATAACACACTAGACTGAGTGTGTTTCCTTTAAAATCTCAACAAAGAACCAACTGAAGCTTTTTGTCCGTTTCGGTTCCGAACATGAACTGTGGCCATTTGTTTTCCAGGGCTTCAGTGTGACGAGGCAGCTCCACAGCTTCTGTCTTTACACTGATGACATGGACCTGAGGGAGTTTGTGGTGAGTCTGGGAGGGTGAATGAAACCACAACGATCCTCCTGATGGCGTCGTTGCCTCCCTTCTACCTTTTAATACAATCTTATATATCAGAATAAAGTAATTTTAGGCTCAGATTAAGGTCTTTTTAAAGATTTCCTGGTCTAACCTGTATCCAACAACTATTTGAATCCTCTCTAATTTGCTAAGGTTCAGTTTGTATTCATAAAGGCTGAGGGGGAGGCGTAGGCAAAAAAACTCCAAAAAGAAAGGCAGGGTTTCCTAGCCTCGCCTTGTTGGCTAGATTTCACCACAACAGCTCAACGAGCCTCTCCACTCGGTTGTTCGTTCAGGTGGAGGAGCTGTCGAGGCGGAGCTATTTTCCGAAGGAGGAGACGCAGAGCGTGGCGTTCATACGGGATATGGAAAGGTTGGGAGCGCTGCCACAGTCCCGCCACCCAGCGAGTGCCGCATCACACCGGTAAGGACAGTCTGTTGGTCCGGGACGAATCCGCCTCCATCTGAACAGCCTCCACATTTTCCTCCTCTGAGTCTTTGTTCTTCTCCTCCTCCTTATCCGCCCTGAACCTCGTGTACTCCTCCGAACCTCCGCTTTATGTCCCCTCTGTCTTGATCCAGGGTTGTTCAGATGGTTGGAAGGGAGACAGGAGTTTGTGAGGAGGTTCTGGAGGAGCTGGCAGGACAGAGGAGGCCTGATGAGGAGGGGGGGCTCTGGAGGAACCTCAGGCTGGACTGGGTGAGGAACTGGGACGAGGGCTGCCAGACTACCGTCCTCCTGTCCAGACTCCAACACACGGGTAAAAAAACACAACACAATTTTGGTTTTAAATGTCTTAATTCTGCTCATTTTGATGTTATCACACCAGAAGTTTTATCTCTTTGTGATTTTGGATACTTAGAGTTGGATTCCTGTGACCCTGCGGTGCTGTGGCGTTACCTGACCGCCCTCCATGACCAGGCCCGGGTGGTGGGCTGGATCCAGGACCAGGAGACCGCCAACGTCTCCCGATGGCCGGAGCTGGCACCGGAACTGGTCCACGACAACACGCTCTGCAGCACCTACATGAGGGAGGACGTCCTGGACCTGCTGGCCAGGTACAGCCGCCGCTCCCACCACCGACGACGACCATTATTCCACAGGTGTTGGTACCTGGAATTCTCCATCCAGCCCATTCTGGTGAAGGCGACGTCCCAGGAACACCTTGAGAGAATTTCATAAGATCTGGCACAAATGTCCACTTGTACTCAAGGTTGAGCCGTTTAAAATCTGGTGGTCAAAGGTCAAAGGTCAAGGTCTCTGTGACTTCATAATGTTCTGCACAAACACGATGCCATAACTCAGGAAGAGATGGGGAGATTGTGGCCATATTTCACACATGGGCAGACACTGAATTGATGACACTGATTTTTGGCGCCAAACTTGAAACTTTGCCTATTTTGTAGATCTCCTGTGTCTGTTGGTTAGAAAAGTCTTTGCTACATATATTATGTGAGTCTGGACAGACGTGGATATTGAAGCGCAGCCTGTCTGGTTGGCGGACGCGTAGAACCGCCAGGCGGTGATTTTAGTTTGGATCTGCGGCGGTTCCCTAAATGACGACTCTGACCCAGACCTCATTCCGCCTCTTCTCCAGCACGTCGTCCGACCCAGACACACACAGACTTATCTCTAACATTCTAGCGATGAGTATAGAGGATGGAGACCGTAACAACGGCAAACACACACTCGGAGAGATGTTCTATAGAACATGAGGGTTTTATAACTGAAACATCAGAATCAAAACATTTTATTGAACGAAAATAGACAAAATCAAGCATCAAACAACTTCTCTGTCCAAATTAAGTTACACTCACCTAGTTAAGCTCTTAAAAGGTATGAAACACAACATATTAACTCAAGTCAGAGTGATGTCACTATCCTGGGTCATGAAAGTTTTTCATCCGTCTCCCGCTGTTTGAAGCTTCCACCAAACAGAGCTGGACCTTCCAGGTACAGGTAAGGTCGGTTTACCTGGGTTCACATCTGTCTGTTCTCCCCCAGGAGGGGCCTGTTCATCCCAGAGGAGCTGGCAGATCTGGAGCAGCTGCTGTGGAGGCTGGCTCAGGCTGGGGGGGTGATGACCTCGTCTCCCCCCGTCCCTCGGTACCGCTCCTTCCTCGGCCTCGACCTCCACGGCCTGTTCATCGGCTTCTGCCTGGACCGCGGCCTGCAGTACCTGCTCTACACCTACCTGGAGCACCACAGGTGTGTGTCGCCAGGGTGACGTGTACTTTGTCGGCGCTGTCGGTGTTTTTACTTTGACTGTGTTTGGGTTTCACAGAGACTCAGTTGATTATAAAATATCCGTTGGTAAGTTAATTGACTGCTGGTGTCTCCTGGCCGCAGGCTGACGCCCAGGAACTGCCTCCTCCTGACTAATCAGAGCTTGTCTGGGACTCAGCCCTGGTTCGAGATGCTGGTGAAGATCCAGGAGATCACCAGGGACCTGTCAGGTACCGGACTGCTGCAGCATCAGATCCAGGACAGAAAATCAGTGTTCAAGATGGAGCTTCTCTTGATAAACAGTTTGTCCTAAAACAGATGGATCGTTTAGTTCATTTATAAAATGAGGAAACCAAACATTCTCTGGTTGCAGCTATGGAAATGTTTCATGATTTACATTTTATCTAAGTTTAAACTGCACCAGTTTAAAAGTTACAGTACTTTCATTTAATTTGATTAAAGATTCAAATCATTAATCAAAGGAAAATGTCAAATAATGAATAAAATAATTTTAAAAAACTGGAATAAATGAAAAATAGATCATCAGCTGGACGTAGACAAAGTTAATTTGGTTGATTAGTTTCGTTCATTTTAGCTTAATTAATTTTGTTTATTTTTTACTTTGTTTAAGTTTAATTCATTCATTCATTTTAAGTTTCATTTGATTTTAGATAATCTCCCTCTCTTTCCCTCTCTCTCTTTCATTCCCTCCCCCCCTCTCTGTCTCTCCCTCACTCTGTCTCTCTCTCCCTTTCTCTCCCTCTCCCGTCTCTCTCTCCCTATCCCCTCCCTCCCTCTGTCTCTCTCTCTCTCCCTTTCTCTCCCTCTCTGCCCCCCCCCCTCTCTCTCCCTCTCTCTCTCTCTCTGTCTCTCTCCCTCCCTCTCTCCCCCCCCAGACCCGGCCCTGGTCTTCCAGGCCACTCTAACCAGTGCTCAGGTGCTGTTGCCGGGCAGCCAGCCGTCCCTCAGCAGCCTGCTGTTGGAGGGCCACAGTCTACTGGCCCTGGCCGCCGTCATGTTCGCCCCCGGGGGAATCGACCAGGTAACCATGGACCCCGACCAGCCTGGTTCGCTGGAAAGGCACAAATCACATCCACGGACCGTCACAAGCACATCTGGACCCTCTGTCTGTCCTTATTTCTGTCAGCTCACACGGTTCAGAGGAGACTGTTCTGTTTAGTCTCTGTGTATTTACTGCCTAGTTAAGATGGCCAACAAAGTAAAGGAGAAATATTTGATGAATATTGAATTTGAATATTATGAATATTATAACTATGTGAATCGTATGTTGTGACCTTGAACAAAGACTCAACAGATGTAGCGTTGTACTGACGTTGCTGGACGGTTGAAACAACAAGGATCAGTTGTTTCTTGAAGCAGAGCCAGAGATGCCATTTTTTCGGTCTGAAACAGGCCTCTGGTTACTTCCTGTGTGCAGGTGGTGGTTCAGGGTGGGTGGTCCGGCAGGACGACTGGGACGGTGGTCGACCCCCAGCTCCTGAAGATGGCGCTGGCCCCCCATCCCAAACTGAAGGCCGCCCTCTTCCCCACAGGGCCCCGAGGAAACAGCCCGTCCTCCGACATCTCTGTCTACCACCTCCTGCAGGTAGACTCGCACCTGTCGGCCCCCCGGGGTTCGTTAACATATCCAAACTTAATGCAGCCACTTCTTGGCTTGCTGCCGGAGGTTGTGTGTGTTCTGAGTGTGTTACAGTAAAGCTGAAAGCCTATGAAGTCACTTTTATGGAACTGGTGTTTTCTAGTCGCTCCATCCTCTGGACCCGTCCAGGCTGTTTGGCTGGCAGGTGGCTAACACCCTCAACTCCACCGGTGAGCTCCACATGTCGGCGCTAAGGTCCCCACAAGGTCATGAACCCCATCGGCACTCAGCCCGGGCTGAACCGGCGACTGTCACTTTCTCTCTCCGCAGAGATGACGGAGCTGCCTCACTTCTCCTGCCCCCACCTGGTCAGCAGGTTTGCTCTGGTGGAGAACCTGGACTTCCTGTTCTACCTCCGTCATGGCCGGCCGTCCTTCGCGTACGCCACTTTCCTCATGCAGCAGCTGAGCAGCTGCAGTGACGTGACGCAGCTGTGAGTAGAACACGACCACGACCACCGCCGTTTGGGTCTGGACAGTCTGGTTTAGTCTAGAAACAGAAAATACATTGTTCTATTACACAGCGTCAGTGATTGTGTGTGTGTGTGTGTGTGTGTGTGTGTGTGTGTGTGTGTGTGTGTGTGTGTGTGTGTGTGCGCGCTGTTGCAGCGTGCAGCAGGCCCGGCAGCAGGTGTACAGGTTGGCCCTGCAGTACTTCAACGTGGCGCCGGTGGTGTCGGCGGCCGTTTGTTTCTGCGAGCTGCTGGGGATCTGCAGCCTGAGGCTCCGGGTCGATATCAGAGCCATGAACGTTGTCCTGCAGCACTGGAACCAACACAACACACACTACACTCCGGCACAGCATCTACACACCCTGGGTAAACATGACACAAACACACACGGCTTCAACATGGCGTCTTACACACACTCAGGTAAACACACCGATCTGTCTCTTTTCAGCATCTAAAGGAGCGAAGCTGGCAGAGGCGGAGCCTGGAGCAGCAGAGGAGCTGATTGGCCACCTGGAGGCTGCGGTGACAGACGGTCTGGAGCAGAAGGGCGTCGGCAGGTACGGCCCCGTCCTCACGACGCCGACGTCGTTACTTCACTTCCTGTGACTCCCAGAATCACCAGAAAATGGCTGGACAAGGTTTCCACAGGACTCTGAACGAGTTTTACAATAATTATATTTCTCTTCGTTTGACCTCGACTGGACCTTAATCTGAGACAGGTTTATACTGGAGACATGATCATAAATGTGTATTTGATCACATTTAATCTTAATTTGCTGTTGAAGCTGATTGGTGTGGAAATAGTTGTTTTTGTCTTGATGAATGTCACAGCACTAATTCAATCAGTACAACAGAAGAGTCACATCCTACTCTGCACTCGGTGTGTGTGTGTGTGTGTCTGTGTGTGTGTGTGTGTCTGTCTATCTGTGTGTGTCTCCGTCTGTGTGTGTGTGTTGACCAGGTCGTCCTACGAAGCGTCTCAGGAGTGGGCGTTGCCGGTTCAGTTCTGTCAGCTCCACGGCTTGAAGCTCAGCTCCGTTTACCCAGCCCATTGCGCCGCCGACGGTCAGTTCATCCACTTCCTGTTGTTCGTCCAGCTGCACAACTTCCCACCCCAGCAGGTGAGAACTCACACACACACACACACACACATGCGTGCACACGTGCGCCTCCAGGGCGTCCTCACATTGCCCCTCTGTGAGATAATCTGATGGAGGCGGGTTAATAGCTGGACAGGTATTGTCCCTGTGATCATGTTGGACAGTAAACAAGCCTCTGCTGCTGGTGCTTGAAGATAAAGGTGAATGAAAAATATATATGTGTCTATGCTAAACAACAAATTGCATCACTTCCTCTGCAGCTCTACAGTTTCACGGCAGGGTCTTAATTTAAATACCTGTTTACATCCATCTCCAGTGAAACTTATAACTTTACATTTTAGTGTTAAAAATCTTTATATTTCTGCAGTAATATCTCATGTCTTGTCATGTGACCTCCTCCCTCTGGCCATATTTATCTCCTCCCCCAGGTGAGGTTGCTGTTGGCTCAGTTTGGCCCCACCCTTCAGGCCCACCTGAGCCTGGCGTTCCAGGACCTGCGGGTGTACAGCCAGAGGACGAGGAGGAGGAGGAGCTGTTGCCCAGAGGAGCCGGCGCCGACACCGGGCCTGGAGGAGGCCCCCAGGAGCCCGGAGCGCCCCGGGGAGCTGTTCCAGGTCCTCCTGCAGAGCCAGCGGGAGGCGTCGTCCTGCGCGTACCTGCTACAGGAGGCTCTGGTGCAACGCTGCCCGACACTGGCTGTGCTCGCCGCCTGTCAGCAGGTAAACAGAAGTATTAGAAATAATGATCACTCAATAATTCGATGGCTATTGAGATCAAAGATGTTAGTCGTCCAGTCCCCGGTCCCCGGCCCCCGGCCCCCGGCCCCCATGTTCCTCCCTCTTCACCCTGTCAAATCCAAACTCACGTTAGGTGTTTGTTTTTTTTTGTTTGTTTTATTGTTTCATATTTGCGTGTTCGTACCTCGTGACCGACCTGCTTGATTGACAGGGCGTGGGGCTGCTGCCCTGCCTGTGTGTGTGGGTGCTGACATCCGTCGACAACGAGGCGGCGGCAGAAGCCACCTCCCACCTGATGGAAGCCCCCCAGCGCCACGAGTGGACGCTGCATGACCTGTCGATCATCTGGAGGACGCTGCTGGAGCGGGGCTGCATCAGGCCCCTCCTCCGGGGATTCGAGCTCTTCCAGAGGGTAAAAACAAATAAACACCAGAGAAATTAGATGATGAGAAAAAGAGAGACATTATGTGATTAACTAAAGACATGAACCAGTGTATCTCTCTCTCGTCTCTGAATCTGTGAAGGTTAATCCGGGTTTTCTTTGAAGGAGCAGTAGGTGTTGGCAGGTCCTGCTTATCTTGGTCAGGAGGTGCTGGATCCCAGAGTCCCAGAACCTGGTTCAGAAAGGATTAAACACACTGGATTAGAGCTCCCTCCTTAATACTATATTTAATACAGTGTGATGTTTCCTCGCCAACGTCTGTGCCAAGAAAAAAAAAAATCAACTTTTCTCACAGAATATTTTATATTTTTTCATTTGGAAAAAAGTCTTTTAAAATGAAAGATATTACTGAGGGGAAGAGTTTTTCTTATCTTGTCTTTGACTGGACCTTGAAGGATTTGCCAGTTTTTCTCTAAGTCACTCAGACATTTAAGGTCAAATGTAATTGTTTTTTAGGGATGTACTTAATTATTTTCCCCAGTTTCATAATCTAATTGTTGATTGAATTTTTCCTTCCCGATTTTCATTAAAGTGAGGTGATTATTGTAAAACAGATCTGATCATAAAAAAATCGAATATTCAGATCATAAATTTAAGTAATTAAAACAAGACGACTTTGCCAGTCTGACTAAATAACCAAATGGATGTTACAGGTTTTTGTTTGCCCCCCCAGGACTGTCCTCTGGTGCTGGTGCTGAGGATGTTTGAGCTGTGTTGTCACTACAGGAACTTCTCTGAGGCCAAAGCGAAGCTGCTGGACTTCCAGAAGACGCTCATCACTGTGAGTCCACTAACACTTGGATACAGATCGGCCGGCAGAGACTTTAAACTGCGGCTGATCTGCCACAGTTGTCAGCATAGAACCGTGGTCCAGGGTGAGTCGGTACATGGCGTGAGAAACATTTCAGACTAACGAAGACCGATTTAAGACTCTTTGTAGTCAGGTAGGCTCCAGGTAGGGTCTCGCAGGTAGAGGACGGGGCTAAAAGCAGGTCAAGGAGTTTCATGAATCAGCCGGGAGGGGAAGGTCTCAGGTCCCAAAGGAACAGGGGAACCGTGTCAGGGTTCTGTATGAAGGCAAAGTCCATCCTGTCTTATCCGACTCTCTCTTCACTGATGCAGTTGAGAAACGGGGGTCCAGTGCCCTGCGACGGACTCCCCCTGCCGTGGGTGGAGAGCCAGGCTTCCGTGCTGCTCCTCACTATGGTGCAGCGCTGCCCCTCCCAGTACGACCTGCACCGACTGCTGCAGCTTCTGGCCGACGTCGACAAACTCCTCAAGTCCAACGGTGAGGTCGGAGAAACTCGAGACGGTCGTTCTGACCTCTGATCAGTGTGGGGATACTTTGCACTAAAATACAGTTTTTCTGCTGAAGTTTAGAAAAACTTGATAAAAATCTGTGTGATTGATTTGTAATGTGCCCACAGGACTGAATGTATTTGCTGTGTGTGTTTGTGTGCATAGGTCCAGACTTCAGGAAGCTGAGTCAGCTGAGTCAGCTGCTGCAGGGGTCAGAGGTCAGCCTGTCTCCTCGGCTGCTGCAGTGCAGTTCTCCCTCCGTCCAGCAGG
The DNA here is from genome assembly GCA_016859345.1 of Istiophorus platypterus. Taxonomy (NCBI): domain Eukaryota; kingdom Metazoa; phylum Chordata; class Actinopteri; order Istiophoriformes; family Istiophoridae; genus Istiophorus; species Istiophorus platypterus. The sequence goes on along the minus strand of CM029121.1, from coordinate 28,281,500 downwards.
AGGAGTTCCAGGCCGCCGTGGACGCCCTTCAGGCCAGGGGCCGCTACAGCCAGGCCAGACAGGTGGCCCTGCTGGCCGGCCTGCCCGTCCACCACCTGCTGCTTAGCCAGGTCCGCTCCGCCACACGGTCCACGTACAGATTCAAATCCACACAACTTCAAGCATTTTCAAAGCATTTTATATTTTACATTTTCCGATAATTTTTTCTTACATTTTTGCTTCATATGTATTTTTCATGAGATTTTACAAGAAATATTTCTATTTCCATTTCACCTTTTGTGATTTTACTTTATCTAAAACGGGTATGGTCATGGTCATCTTTCATCTTTAATTCCTAGATAAAATCTCAGAAAAAATCCGTGGTTATCCATGAAATTTACTGAGCATGTTATGGTCCCCAGAAGCCAGAGGATGTGTTTTCCTGTAGTGCCACTGTTGTGTTCACACAGAATTGAGGGAAGACACCACTGTTAACTCCTTTTTCTCTGAAAATACCTTGAGTGCTTCATCATATCATTGAGTGTAATGAACATTGTCGCCTCTAAGAGCCACAGAGGGGCTCTAGACTTTAGCTCTTTATTTGTATTTTATATTTTATTTATATTTTAAATCATTTTATACATGGACAGCCAGTTTGATTCATTACAATCCTAAATTCAAAAAATGGGTCATCCAAAGATAATAGAGTCTGCATCCTCGATAGATATAAAAGACATACCAGTGGTCTGGATCATAGATCATAATTAAGTTCTCTACATCACACCTCCTGGACCCAAGAAACATGGTTGAAATGTTGAGGACTGGATCGTTTGACATCATGTTTCCCGTCTGTCATGTAGCTACTTCAGGAAGTGAACTCCCAGAAGTCCAAGACACAGTGGAGAAGGCTGGAGACCAGAGTGGGTTTCTGGAGGAAATGTCAGGAGCAGCTGAAGGCTGACGGCACCGACCCCCGATCGGCCTCCCAGTTCTTCCTGTCGCAGGCTGAAGCTGGGCGGTCGGACCCCCCCGCGGCGGCGGAGGCCCAGGCGGAGCTGCCGGACGTCCAGGAGCGCTGCCTGCTCCTCGCCCTCGCTGCTCACTGGCTCTCCCTGCTCAGCCCGGCTCCCGTGGAACAACTGGAGACGCTGGAGAAAAAGCTTTGGATCGGCCGTGTCCGACGACACATCCTCACCGTCGCCATGGAGAAGGAAAGCGTTTTCAACCTGCCGCCACCCGCCGTCACGCCCGAGATGAACACGTACGACGTGCTGGTGAAGGAGTTCTCCTTCTCGAGCATATCGGCTCTGAACACAGAGAAGTGCCTCAGTCTGGAGGGACTCCCTGGTCCCCCAGAGGAGCAGGAGGAGCCGAGTGTCCCCTCAGGGCTGGGTCCTGGGGAGAGGAGCGTTCTGGCTGCGCTCATTGGTCAGTTGTTGGACGACGGCGGTATCCATGAGGCCAGCCGCGTCTGCCGATACTTCTCCCTGTACCACCCGGACATGTGGGTGGTGCTGCGCTGCCGAGGCCTGGCATCCGGAGAACTCGACCCCGAACCGCAAGAGGAGGCATCGGTGGAATTGGCGGCATCGGCGGCATCGGTGGCATCGGCGGCATCGGCAGCTCCGCCAAGGAAGAGCATTACCAGCTGTAAGTGTTTATATGGTACAGTTTCATTTAATTTTTTTTATTCATAAGGACACCGTACATTAAACTAAATTTCTGTAAATGTGCTGGTGCTGATCAGTTGGTTAATTTTAACTGCAGTCACTTGGTGGGGTTTTCTGGAACCAGAAAGAAGAAAATGAAGTAAGATGCCATAAAGCCATTAAAATATGTGTTTTCCAGTCGGCTGAAACGATTCTGCTTTAACCAGTGCTGCCGCCTTCATTTCCTGCATAGTGGCTCACATCGGATTTACTTTAGCTTTCAGGTCTTTTTTTTTTATTCCTCTCATGGAAGGACATGATTGTGTATTTGGTTGTGAGCTGTGTTGGTACTGAGGTAGAACAGATCCGGGGTAAATGTCAGTGGTTTAAGTAGAGACAAGGTGTCACAGGTTTTCAGTGTCGACACAGGAATTAATAATGTGGCCTCTCTCCTGATACGTCTTCACAGTGGACGAGGTTCCCATATCTTTAACTTAAGTAAATGTATGTCAGTGTAGAAATACTCCATTACAAATAAAAGTCATGCATTTAAATTTTTATCTGACCAAAATATACTTAAAAGTACCAAAAGTAAAACTGCTGATCATGTAGAATGTCCCATTTCAGAATATGTTACTGGATTATTATTCTTACATAAATGTATGTATCACTTCAACGTTGCAGTTTGCTGATTTGAACTACTCTACATTCTGTTGGGTTGTTGACTATATTTTGTATAAAGAATCTTGCAAAGTAACCAGTAAACTAATTTCTCAAATAAATGTGTCAGAGTAGAAGTGTAAAGTAGCATAAAATGGAAATGCTCAAGCAAAGTACGAGTACATCAAGGTTGTACTTAGGCACAGTATTTGAGTAAATAGTTACTTTCCATCAGGGTTTCTCTGTTATGTTTCTAATGCCTAATGAAAATTGCAGTATTTTCTGTCGCTGAATGTGTAGTTCACTAAATACTAAAGAAATATTCCTTAAGTTTTAACATGGAGGAGAAAACAAAATCACACAATTAATAAAAACAAAACAAAAAAAAAAAGACAAAAGGATCATGAATCGAACCTTGAGGAACACCACTGACAACTGCTCCTAACCATGACTTCTAGTTTGACCAGTGAAGGCTTTAAGAATATGACCTTTTCCAACTAAGACCAGGTTCTTTACTAACAACACAAGTAAACAGTCTGTTTGAAAGGCTGCCTTCCAGTCTAAAAAGTTCAGAGTGGAACTTCTGTCCGTAGAAACCCTATTTTCATACACTCCTCTTCCTCATTTGCTCTTTTCTCTCTCCCTCTGTCTCTGATCCAGCGCTGTCATTCAGCAACCTGTCGTCCTTCATCATGCTCCCCGGCCCTGAGGACGAGGTCGCTGTCCAGCTCCAGGCACTTGTTGATCAGTGTCGCCACGGCAACAACTACTGCAAACAAGTCCTCAGCCTCTACCAGCTCTCCAAGGTATGATCACACGATGTCGTGAGAAATAATCATTGGATTTTATGCCCTCTGTCTCTAGCTATCGAACCAGGTAAACTGTGCTGTCATTAATACGCCCAGCCCTGTTTTTACGTCTAACACCGAGCCCGTCTTCGTCCCTCCTTCCTCGCCAGGAGCTGCAGAGCTCCTTCAGTCAGATCTGCAGGGAGGAGCCCCGCTGTGTGCTGGAGATGCTGCTGCTGTCAGATCAGCCCGAGCGCTTCAGAAAGGCCCAGGCCTTCATCAGAGCTCAGGGTCTCTCTGGGGAAGCCGTGGCCGAGCTGGTCTCCTCCGCCGTGGTGCAGGCGCTGCAGGCCTCCGCCCAGGAGCTCCAGCCTGGTGAGAACAGGGCTGGGTTGAATGTTAGAGGTGAAATGTCTCCATTCTGAAAATGTCTTCCCCTGCACCAGTAAATATAAAACAAGACAAAAAGGTTCGGCTGCATGTCTGAGTGTTCCTGAGTTAAGAAAATTTAGAAAATTTTGTTTCACATCACGTCATTTCTGTGTAATTCTATTTCCCTTATCTGTCCCTATGTGCAGGTCTCAAAACCCTTTGCATTGGCAAAGATACTTAATTCCATTTCATTTCAGTTAATTTACTCTTTTATTTAATTTCTTTTTTGACTCAAAACATTAAAATTTAGAGAGACTGTGTCTAAAGAACTGGAGAATTTGCCTGAGAAACCAACAATGTGGAATGAAAAGAAAATGAAAAGAATGAAAAGAAAACTCCTTAGGTCATTAAAACCCCAAATTCCTTTGTGGTTTGTGTGTGTGTGTGTGTGTGTGTGTGTGTGTCTAACCCAGCAGAGAGGCAGGTCTTCAGGCCGTCGGAGGGGCGGGACTCCCTGATCCAGCTGATCAAACTGTGCGATGACCCGAACCTGGTGGGAGTGAAGCTGCTGGAAAACCTCAACGCTGTTCCACTGAGAGACCTGAACTGCAGTACGACACGAACACACACCCACACACACACTTAATCAACAAATTAATGATGGGAAGTATATCACATATTTTCTGTTATTATAACAAAAGAAAGTCAAGCATGTGTTCACTTGATGTGTTTTGTGCACTTCATAGTTTACGCTGGCATTTCTGGTGAAATGCTCCTTTAAGTACTATATGCTATGATAAGGAAAATACCCAAATTATTTCCTAGAAAAAAATGTAATTTCCTCCTAATTATAGGTTAAACCAAAACAAAGATTAAACCAAAACAAAGGAGATATTTTAGTCAACTGAGTTTAGAGGCAGTTTTTGATTTCCTGAGGAATTTTCTCCAAAGATGCTCTTATGATTTATTCTGTATATTGCAGAAAAATTTATTTTAACAATTAGTATAAATTCTTTAATTGGAAATTTACCCATTAAATCATGTCTACATTGTCATTATTAGCAGATTACAAAGTTCTCTCCAGGAAACTTTGCACTTAATTATTGTTTATTAAGAAATTACAGCTTCATAAAATAAAGCACCACATCACTCCCATATTAACATTTACATTTTTTGTATTTAGTAAACATGCTTATTGATTACATTAATGCTCAGTGTTCATGATTAGCAATGAAAATCAGCTTCCTTCCTTCCCCGCAGTCGTGGAGCTGCTGATCGTGGCTCACGACTGCTTCAGTCTCACCTGTAACATGGAGGGGATCGTCAGGGTACTCCAGGCCGCCCGTCACCTCAGCCACACCCACCTCGCCCCGGGAGAGCACTACAGCCTGCTGGTAAGCCCCACCCCCGACCTACCGGCCAAAAGGCCCTTGTTTAACTAGATACTGTTGTTTGCCCCAGAGCCCCGTTCCTCTGGAAAGTACGTACATTTAGTCGACGTTTGGGATTAGACAGAAATTTGCCTCTGATTGATGCTAAAAGATCCCATGTGTGTGTGTGTGTGTGTGTGTGTGTGTGTGTGTGTGTGTGTGCGCTACGTGCCCAGGTGCGTCTGCTGACGGGTATCGGCAGGTATAACGAGATGACGTACGTCTTTGACCTGCTGCATCAGAACCACCGCTTTGAGATGCTGCTGAGGAAGAAGGTGGACACAGACAGACGACAGGTGGACACACACACTCACACACACACTCACACACACACTCACACACACACTCACACACACACTCACACACACCAACAGTAATCACATGTACATGCTCGATTACCGGATTAAGTAACAGAGATAAAGTTTTGACTTTGGTGTGTGGAAACTTGACAAAACCCAAACACAGGATGGGGTTTTCATAGAACGACCTTCCTGGAAACCAGATTAATCTCATCTCAAACTCACTTCAGCCCCTTGTTAATCTCACATTGAACCCATTTTACATCTTATTCTTATATTAAATTAATTCATTTATTAGGTTCCATTTTATTGTAGATTCCCAAACAGTATTTTTTATAAACAGGGGAAGTGCTCAGCTAATTACTTATGAAAGTCTTCATCTACATTTGTTAATTGTTATTGTTATTACAGTTGAATAAGCCCAAAGCTAGTTAAATGAGGTTCCCTCCTCTACCTCTGTTTAGGCTACTTAGAGTAAGTTGTACTTCCACTTATCGTGACTTTATTCATGTATTTTGTTGATGTCCCCAATCATGAAACCATGGTTCTCAGTCAGTAAACCTGGATCTGGATCTGGATTGGAGTCTATTTACTGCAGATGCTGAGTGAACAGGCTCAAGTTTTAAACTTTACTTTGGAGCAAAGTCACCAAACTTTTTAAGCTTTTTTTTGTTTTGTTTTTTTAAAATCAGAGTTGACTGGTGATTCTTTACATGCAGTGTTTATTTCCTAATGACTGTTGAAAGTGAAGTAGCTGCTCTCGCCCCAGTCATTTAGTTAGCAGTCTGGTCCCGTTAGCCTGAATTACCTGCTTGCCAAGATGGCTGTCGCCGGCCAGACTCACCTACGGGACTTTCTCTTAATGTCTGTGACTCCCTCCCGCTGCAGAGCTCCAATCTGAAGACGGCCCTGCTGGACTACATCAAGCGCTGCCTCCCCGCGGACAGCGAGAAACACAACATGGTGGCGCTGTGCTTCAGCATGAGGAGGGAGATCGGAGAAAACCACGAGATGGCTGCCAGGACCCAGCTGAAGATCATCGAGTCCCAGGCCTGGGGTGAGCCAGGAGAGAGCTAACGGCTAACAGCTAGCTACTAGCAGCTAGCCCACCAGAATACTTACCAGAAACTCAGTGTACTTCATTATCTGTGTATATTACCTGTTATTTTTGACTTTGACAGTCGTCACCCCTGATCTGAAGAGTTCGTTGGTCAAAGTTCTGGGTCTCCTGAAGGATGCCGCAGAGAGCTTCTCTAAGGTTCCTCAGCCCATCTGTGTCTTCTTCTGTTTGGACCTTCAGTGCAATAACAACAGAGAAATTAACTGTGCATGCGTGTGTGCGTGTGCGTGGGCGTGCATGCGTGCGTGGGCGTGCATGTGCGTGCGTGTTCCCAGGACTCGTGCGTGCGCCAGGCGACCCGATGCGTCCGGACGGCCAAGCTGGTCGCTCTTCAGCTCCACTTCCTGAACCAGGGTTCGGACCTGCGTGTCATCAACCTGCGACCTGCAGAGATGCTGAGCACGGTCGTGGTTCTGCCACGGTGCTACCAGGTCCGGTTCATGTTAGCCATAGAAACAATTAGTCAGTCAATCAATTAGCTGATCAACAGAAATTAACCTGTAACTTTATTGATACCTATTTAAGTATTGTTTTGAGGAAAAAATATTTGTCAATTCCAGCTCATCAGTTTTGGGCATTTTCTGCTTTTCTTTGTCTTATTGTAGTAAATTTTTTATCGTTTGGTTTTTGGACTTTGGGTCGAAGTCATCACAGGCTTTAGGAAGTTGTAATGGACATTTATCAGTATTTTGCAACATTGAGAAAGTAATAGATCCTTTTACCATGTGGGAAATATCCCTTTCAGACTCTGAGTCACAAGTCAGAAGCTGATGTACACGTCAGGTTTTTTTTTCCCCACTCGGCTTCTCGTAATTACGATTTAAACTATGTGCCGTGAACGCACCACTGTCCTTACCGCAGTGGTGTTTTCGTGCTAACGTTCTCATGCCTGCTAACATAAACTTTTTGTCTTCCGATGTTAATGACCATGTGATACACACAGAGAACGTCTCTGTAACAGCAGAAATCATTAGAACTGAAACGTGGAAAAGTGAGTGTGAGTCTAAAGAGCCAGCTGTTCCGTGTCCCAGGCGTTGGTGGTGTCGGAGGCGTACGGCTACAGCCCCGACTGGGCGGAGATCCTGTACCAGAGGGTGGTCCTGAAGGGAGACTTTGTGTACCTGGAGGAGCTGAAGCAGCACCGCCCGCTGACCTCCGGTCTGTTCGAGGACGTCTTCAAGAGGTAAGGGCGGCGTGGGGCGGCGACCGGAGCAGCCCGTCGTTCCGGCCCGGGCTCACCTGCGTGTGTTTTGTGTTGTCGTTTCAGGCTGGACGGCGCCCCCGCCAGCGTCACGCCGAACGTCAGGCGCCTGCTGACGTACTGCGATGACGTGTACAGCCGCTACAGGCTGGCCTACCAGCAGAGCCTGTACGACGTCACCAAGACCATGCTGCAGGACACCAAGACCTCCGGCTACCTGAACGACCGGCTGGCCAGCTGATGGACGGACCTGCTGACGGGCTGATTCGCTCACTGCTTTACTGACTGACCAGGCGACTGGCTGGTCTGCTGACCGGCTCTACACGTAGAAGCCAGTTGAACCAATAATCAATAACTGCAAAACTGTCAATGTATGATACTAAAAAAAAAGGAAACAGGAAAATCTTTAGTCTTTTCTAACTTTTCTGCTGTGGAAATTAAAATCTGTTCTTTTCACATAATCACTGAATAGAATAAATTTGTGTGAATATATAAAATAAGACAAATGAGACCCTTCACGTCCAGAGGTGTTTAGATTGCTGCTGTGTTACTGTCACGAGGGGACGAGGTGGAATTATCCATCTCAAATCAACTTAACAAGCATAGCAATCAATAACAAGCAATGTGATGAACGCAACCGTGTGGAAATGTAAATTAAAGATGCTTTGTAAACTGTTGTGCATCGATATCTCAGATTTGAGCTTCTAGTTTCTTTAAATCCTGCGGATCAGCAGCTACAGGCGTCGATTCAGCTCAATAGTTTTTCTCTGCTTAAGAGTTTAGTAGATTTTATGTTGTTTGCTCATCATCGTCATCGTCATGAGTCCAGTTTTCTCTGCAGACTTGAGTCACAAAGGTTTTATGGAGAAGAGTCTGAGATTCTAATTATTTTTGAAGCTTTTGTTTTTGTGTAGAAATAGGATAAGAATCAGCTGCACACACACACACAGCCTCCGTTACACCTCTGGTCCACTTTACTCTTCTATTAGTGGCCTTGATCCCATAGTCATACTTTGCTGAGCCTGAGCTGCTGGAGGTGAACATGGTCTCACCACATGGTGAAGGCTGAGTTTTAAAATCTTAAATCCTTAAATCCTTATCTCTTCAGTGGAGGGAACAAGGTCACTTTGCTTCTGAGATACAGACGTGTGACATATGAGAGGAAAAATCTGACAAATGAGCAGAGAACCAGGATTGTGCCGCCTCCCCAGGGCAGGAGGGGGGGTCACCGTAGTGTTGGACGGTGTCTCCATCCTCCGGTGGATGACGGTGTCCATCCCCCGGTAAAAGACGGTCTCCATCCTCCATCCTCCGGTGGATGACGGTGTCCATCCTCCATCCTCCGGTAAAAGACGGTGTCCATCCTCCATCCTCCGGTGGATGACGGTGTCCATCCTCCATCCTCCCTCTCCAAAAAAAGGTGTCGTCCTCCTCTCCATCTCGGTGTGGCGTGTGTGTCCTCCATCCTCTCCTCCGATAAAAGCGGTCCCATCCTCCATCCTCCGGTGGATGACGGTGTCCATCCTCCAGTAGAGCCCAGAGGATCAAGGCCAAGGAGATCTGAAGCTGTTCTGGAACCTGGCTGAGTCACTTCGTGTTGCTTCCCCTTTAATTGTCGCCTGTCTGTGTATTGAGGGACTTTCTGGGAAATGTTCCTAAAACTGGATTTAATGAAACGAGGTGTGAACAGTGCATCTGTTGGGGACTAACACACATCTGGTGCTGTAGTGAGTGTGTGTGGTGTGTGTCATAAACTACAGTGTTGTCTGTCACACACACACAACACTAATGATACTAGTTGGATTTGTTCAGTGCTGGTCCTGGTCCTAGGTCCCGATCCCAGTCCCGGTCTCGGTCCATTCATTGTAAGAAAGGAAACCGTCTTTACAGCCTCGTCTGTCACATTTGAATGATGTTAATCATAACGATGGACGGATGCAGTTCTCTGTCCTGCCACTAGATGGCGGTCCGGCCTCAGGACCCTTGTTCCTCTCAGCGTCGGACATGGAACCGCTGCTGCTGTTTAAGGCCTTTACAGTGAATGGACCCAGACTGGGACTGGGATCAGGATCTGGGACCAGGACCACGATCCGGGATCCGGGATCCGGGATCCGGGACCCGGGACCGTGATCTAGGACCAGGACCGGGAACAGAACCAGGACCAGGATCCGGGACCGGGATCTGGGACCAGGACCAGGATCCGGGATCGGGATCTAGGACCGGGACCAGGACCAGAACCAAGACCAGGATCTGGGATCGGGACCGGACCCATGACCAAGACCAGGAACAGGATCCGGAACCGGGGTCTAGGACCAGGAACAGGACCAGGATCTGGGATCTGGCACCAGGATCCGGGATCGGGACCTAGGACCAGAACCAGATCTAGGACCAGAACCGGGATCAGGATCCAGTATCCAGGACTGGGATCTGGGACCTGTACTGGGGCCAGGACCAGGATCCAGGATCCGGCATAGGGATCTAGGACCGGAACCAGGACCAGGACCAGGACCGGGACCAGGACCGGGACCAGGACCAGGACCAGGACCAGGACCAGGAACAGGATCCGGAACCGGGATCTAGGACCAGGACCAGGGCCAGGATCCGGGATCTGGCACCAGGATCCGGGATCGGGACCTAGGACCAGAACCGGATCTAGGACCAGAACCAGGACCAGGAGGGACGAGGGGGCCGGGAAGGAACCCCGGAGTCCGCCGTCAGGTAAACGCACGGCCGCGGGGCGTGACAACCTCAGTGACAGCCGTCATTTATTATTGCCCAGGTTGTGTAGAGAATATGGAACGAACGGATGCGACCTTTAACCTTTGGGCTGTGACGCACGCACTCATTGCGGTTTGGGTTTCGAATCCGCAGCGGCTACGAAACGCGGCACCGCATTCAGCTCCCCTCCCGCGCGGAGCACCCGTCGCTAACGGTCGTCAAGACGACGGACTCATTATTCGGCTCTAATTAGGAAAACTAATAAGGTGTTTGTAGAGCAGAGGAAAGGTTCAGACGGAATTTACCTGTTTATTCAAAGTTTTCATCCGGCAAATTGGACGCTGACGTTTCCGCCTCGACGAGGAGGAAGCTGGCGGTTTTTCCTGAGCGTGAGGGAAACCGCTGCACTCCGCAGTGAAATACTGTGTTTGAAGGAAAATAAGGTTTTATTTTAAAGTCAGAAACATCGTTCATTTTCACTTCAAGTGTGAGGAAAGTTGTATTTTTGCTGTTGTTGTGGTTGCTGTATCCTCGTTTACTTCCTCGGCGGCCGAGAGCTGCGTTTTCGCGCCGTTCCCGCCACCGGTCGCTCGAGGCCGACACGTGGTTAAATAGCGGACGTATTCTCCACGAAATACTCCGGCGGAGGTTAGACGAGGAACCGGGGAAGGTCGACGCGAGACGAAGCCGAGGGGGGAACCTTGTCCAGAGGACGGAGGAGACGAAACTCTCAGCGGCGAGGAGCAGACGTTAACCTCGTACCCAGAATGGACGCCGATGTGGAGGAGTCAGTGCCACCAGCAGCTACTAGGGGGCGGCGCCACAGACGTCCGTTAAAAGGTGCCACCTTGTTTCCTGAAATTAAATTGTTCATTTAATGCAAGACTTTCTGCTCTAAATGTCTAATTTCGCCTCCTGTAATCTTCCAGCAAATTTACTTGGGCACATTTTTTGAAGCCTGGACCAGAGTGGTTCTGCGTTCAGCTCTTTTTTAAGGCTTTTTTGAGGTTTTTAAACACAACTGAAGTTAACAGAACCCTCATTTAGTGCTAAATGATAAAAACCGGCGTTGAGCTTCATCGAGAGCTTCCGGGGGCCGAGGTCTAACCGACGTTCTGTCTGGCAACAGGGTGGAACTGTACCGTCACAAACCTAATGAGGAGGAACGTGAATCGCAGCTAAACCAGAACCGAACCGCCGATGTGTCAGACAGGGAACCGACGACTGAGGCATCGACTCCCGGTTCTGTTGTTCGGGTGTCGGAACCTGATGAAAGCAAGCGTCTCCACTAATCATGTAAGAGTCGGGCTTCAGTCCTGCAGTTACATAATCCACAGCTGCCAGTTAACATCCGTCTACGCTGAGATGTTTTCCACAGCGCTGTATTTCCTGGTTGCTGTTGCTGTGACAGGAGCAACTTCTAACAGACTTTTTCCGGGTCTCTGCAGACTGAGACGTCGCTACCGTGTCAGAAAACATCAAAAACAAGCTGCAGAGGATTTTTTCCCATTTGAATATTAAACACAGAAATTTGTAAAAAACTAAACGTGATTCCCAACCCATGAACCTTCAGGCTCCCTGCAGAGGAGGAGGAGGAGGAGGAGGAGGAGGAGATGTTCTGGAAAAGCATCGGGACCTCAAATGAAACGGGCTCAGGTTTGTGTTCTGGGATAGTTGGAGACAAAGTGTGTGTGTGTGTGTGCATTTTCTGTGTCAAAGATCCGTTAACACCTGAACGACCCATGACGCGGGGGGGGGGGGGGTCCGCTTCCGGTCTTTGACTGACCGAAGAGGTTTTTCCGACCCGGCCGTTCGTTCCCCCCTGAATTCCGGGTTCCGGAAGCGGGAAAACTTCCTTGAACCTGGATGAGGTGGTGACGCTTCCTGCTCTGATCCATGACGCTGAAAAATTAGAACAAACCTCCACTGACAAACCTTTTTTTCCAGAGGCTTCTCCTTTTCTCAGAGGAATAGAATCCTTGAGGTGACTTTCACCTTCATCATCCAGGTGGATGTTTCTCACCCTGTTTGTGTGTTTTTTTCCAGAACTCCACATCTAACTGTTGTTTCAGCAGCAGCCCTGTGTTGTTCAGACGTTAAATGATGATTATATTCAACCTAATTGTCCAGATCCCTTGTAGGTTTCATCTGTGACGTCTCAGCGTCCTTTGACCTGAGAATCATTGAACCAGTTGTAGTTGGTTTAGGATGTTTCAGCACGCTCCAGGCCATAAGTATTTGGACAGCTACGTGTATTTTAGTTTTTCAGGCTCTGAGCTTCACATTCAATTTGACATAAATAAATTAAAACTACATTAAAGAGTAAATCTCAGCTTTAATTTTACTGGGATTTACGTCAATGTAGAAACAACAGTGTGGGAGGTTCAGACCCTTATAACACAAGGTGGACAAACTACTGGATTCAACAGTAATTGGACAATAAATGTTCCATGTGTGTTGGTTTTAAATGAGCTCAGAGCCTGAAGAGGAAATAAAAACAGTGGAACCGTCCAAATACTTACGGTCTGGGTCGTATATTCTGTCAGACGACTGATCATAAAACAGTCTTTTGATCGGGGTCTCGGAGGTGAGAGAGTTACGGCCCATCTGGACCAGGGGAGACATTTATGAGCCTCATTCAGTTGCCTGACGACAGAACAGAAAGATGAGGGGGGGTGATGGAGAACAGGACCGAGGTGTGACCAGCTGTGGATCAGCTGGGCCACTTCCTCCCCAGATGCTGGACGTCAGTGAAACCACGGTTCGGTCGGCGAGGATGAAAATCTTTAGGAAAAATCCCCTGGAACAATGACGGGAATGTAAAGTTCTTCTCTCACACTTGAACTGTGTTCTTAGGGGTTTTTCCCAGCTCAGCGTGGATGCAGATCCAGGTTCAGGTCCAGGTCCAGGTCCAGGTTCACGTTTTATCTGAACATGGACTGTTATTAAAATGAAATGTGAAGGTCTGAGCTCTGGCTGATTTTTCTTGTCTGGTACAAAAATAACGAGACAAGTTGAGCTCCACTGAAAAAAACGTTCAATCTCAGTATCGGGATTAAAAAACCTGCGCAGAAACATTAAATAAATCTTCAGCCCGTCCACCTTTCAGAGGGACACACACACACACACACACACACACACTCTGTCTGTCTGTCTGTCTGTCTGTCTCTCTGTCTCTCTCTCTGTCTCTCTCTCTCTATCTCTCTCCTTATTGTCTGCAGCTGCCGAATCTTTTCCCTTGAATGTTTTTGGGGGAGGAGCATTTCCTTCTCCCCCTCTGAGCAAGTCCTCCATTTACCCTCCCCTCTCTCCCTCTCTCTCTCTCTCTCTCTCCCCCCCCACCCCCCATGGTGTTTTCCGCCCGTTCAGCAGGAACTCCAGTCAGTTCCTCGTCTCTGTGACTCACGGCTGCTGAGGATGGACGCTCGGATCTTCACGCTACACATCCTGATGCTCTGCTGCCTCGTTCATGGTAAGAACACACACACACACATACACACACACACACACACACACACACACACACACATACACACCTTCCTCTTCTGTCCAATGGTTTATTTAGTTTTGTTCCTGTTGTTAACTCAGTGACTATGATTAGCAGGTAGAATAGATGAGAAAGAGTAAAATATTCTATAATAATAATAACAACAATAATAATAATGATTATTATTATACCCTATCAACTTTCATCTTTAAAGAGAAATAGAATAGAAATAGAAGGATGAAACCCTGAAGCCAATAAAATCAGAGGGTTGAAAATTATCCATGAAAGATCATTTCCAGAATAAATTTATGACTAAAAGTCAAACAAAAAAAATCAAATGTCGAATTTTAATGGATTTGAATTTCTGATGAAGATGTGAAGCTCTGAGAAGAGAATATTATTATTATTATCTGACGGTTAATTATAAATAAATCCCAGTTTGACGAGGGTTAAAATAATTAAAACAAAAGAAAGTTACTGAGAGTCGAAAATCATCACGTTAGAAAGTCAAAGCTGCATTAATATGCTGATGTGATTCCCTGTACGTCTCCGATCTGTTGCACAAAACGGACAAAATAACTTGGACATCTGTGCAATGGAACCTTAAATGAAATCATGATCATTCTGCAGCAGAACCGGCGTCTTTCTGTTTTATCTTTAATTGAAGTTGAGTTTCCATCCAAACTCAGTTCAAATTTCAACCGTAAATCCAGATTATTAGCAAAAGAACGTGTGAATTAATGCACATCTCCATCCAGCGCCACTGCTGACCGACGGCAGGTGGAGCTAAATTCTCCAGTCGCTGCTGTTAAAACCGCCACAGAAGAAGAAGAGGAGGTGGCGAGACGAGGCGGTTAAAAGAGCGGCAGTCAGAGCTCGGACAACGGAGAACCACGAGGAGAACGTGGTGGAAATTTGACATTTCGGTCGGTTTCGTGTCGTCGGTGTGAGGAAGGTTCCGGTCTCCTCCTCATCATCATTGCACACTGATCTGATCCGAGTCACATGATTCTTGTACGCGTCACTGAATCGAACAACGGTGAAAACTCTCCAGGATGTGACTGACATGTTTCTGTCCTCTGCCTGCAGCGTCATTCATTATTCGTCCTTCTGCGTTGTTAAGCTGCTCGTGAGCAGAGCCGCAGTCGGTAAATGAGACCGGGTCCGGTGAATCCGGCGGAGCGCAGTCTGGGTCCGGCTCTTGATCCGGTCAGGCGTCGTGGTGACTGCCAGGAACCAGGCTTCTCCTTCACGTGCACAGGTTGATGTTGGTGGTTCCGCGTGGAGCCGTCACTCGGGGGCGGCTCGCCAACTTTGCCCCCCCGGGTTTCTGGATATGACTGACTGCTTCTGTTCACCGTTTCTGGTGCCTGGATGAATATTTGTAACCTCAACCAAACAGCTTTTACCTGCAGGAATCTGCTGATGGCCTAAAGGAGTAGTTCCACATTTTTGGGAAATGCAGTGATTTGCCTTTATGCTGAGAACGAGAAAGAGGGTCCTGTCTGTTAAATGTGAAGCTACATCAAGCAGCTGGTTAGCTTAGCTTAGAATAAAGACTGGAAACAGGAGGAAACAGCTAGTTCAGCCTAGCATAAATACTGGAACCAGAGGGAAACCACTAGCTTGACTTAGCATAAAGACTAGAATCAGGGGAAACAGCTAACTTAGCTTAGCATAAGGACTGGAAATAGGGGGAAACATCTAGCCTGGCTCTGCCAAAGATCGCTAATTAACATGTTTATGTCATTTGTCTGATCTAATTCTGGTTTTCTGCACCTTGATGAAGTTTCACAACATAATGAAGCATTATAAGCAGTGAGCGTTTATTAAGAGCTGAGGGTTTGGAATGGGTCAAACCATCTTTTAGAGGTGGGGGCCATTTGTGCACCGGGTCTTCTTTGGTTCCGAATGAAACTAATTATCTCCCATCCATTGGTCCGATCACCCAATCGGGACCTGCCCCTTGGTGAAGGTGTAAAAGCCTCAGGTGTGGCCTCTTCGTTTGAAGCCCTGATGAAAACCTTCTGAGTTGAAACTGGTTTTACTACATGTGAGTGACTGAAGTTTGCTCTTTCACACAAGTTTGAACATTTCTAGCCTTTTCCTTCTTTTCTTGCACAAGTGTTCGTTGACTGCATCCACTTATCACCGTCCGCTGTCTCTTCTGTGTTTGTAATTCCAGTTCCTCCCTGAGCTGTTAACCCGTTAATCAGGGATTGAATCTCGCTTTGCAAGGGCGCTTACGCTTCCCGGACTTTTCCCGAAGCGCCCGTGAGCTCACTCAGATGTGCAGCTTCCCGGCGGTGAAGCTCGGCGCTGATTTACGCTGCGTGTCGAGCGCCGCGGCCCTGAGCTTCTGTCTTCGTCCTCAGACAGAGTCTGATCAACTTCCTGCAGGCTGCAGATTATTCTCATTTACAGGGAATCGTTGTTCAACGTGTCTGCCCAGTAAAAAAAAAAGAGCAGGACACGATTTTAAACACTAATAACTACTTTGTCTCAGAGTGTTGATTCTTTTTTGTTGTTTTTTTTTTTTTTGCTAGAATCAGAGGGAAAATACTGACTTTAATATGCAGGCTCTGTAATATTTAAGCTTAAAGTCTGCTGTGTCATTATCTCTCCTCCAGGACAGAGTCTGGTTCTGCAGCTTTGTCTCCTAAATCGCCTCCAAAACTCAAGTGTGTAACTTTTACTTCAGAACAAACAGACAAAGTGACTCAAGGACCAAATAAAACTTTTTTGATATTTGCTAGTCTTTTAATTCACCGTTGACTTGGATAGTTTGATTCATTTAAAGACTCTTTTCAGGGACACGGCAAGAAGTGGAAGAAATCCACAGCTACTGACTTTGATATTAACAGAAAATATGACCAATGTGGTAAATAGAATAAAAAGGATATGAGAAAATGAAAACAATTTTGAAAGGAAATTTCCTCTCAGGTTTCAGGCTAAGTTATCAATGAATTTATTGAATTTGAATTTTTATTACTATATTTTTTTATATAACCTATGTCAAATATCTAATTTATTGATTTTTTAACTAAAAAAAGATGAGATAGCCCATGCTATGTAACCACAACATCTGCAGTTCGTTTCCGGCTGTGCATCTTGGTTAGATTTCATCTCTTGTTCTGTCTCAAGATCGTTGCTGTTTTCAAATCACTGAAAAGAGCAAAAACAGGAAAATGTAAATTTAAAAAAAAGACAAATTGAAATTAATTCAGTTTATATGAATCTTTAAACATCATAAGATGTTTTTTCTGTCACAAAAACATCTGAATACTCACCTAAAATCATAAAAGCATGTAAGCAGAGCATATGAACAACATAAATGTACATGAAGTGACACTAGAGGTGAACATGTTTATGTTGCTAAGAACCAACGTCCTCGGCATTTCAAACGTCCTGGCAGCGACCCTGAACACAGGGACGGCACTGACAGGTTGAAGCATGTGATTAAACCCTCTCCCCCTGTCGAGGCTCGCCCATCACCCATCAATCACCCTGACGGGCCCTCGCCTCCGCTGAGGCCGATGCAATTGGCGTCCAGGGGGCCGTCCGAGGCCCTTGGGCCGTCTGAGGGATGAAAGGTGACAGTCAGGAGAGAAGCCCGATCAAAACCTTTCATGCTCGGTCCGGGCGCCAGAGCCAGAACTCGCCGTGAGGCACTGTATGTCCACCTGCCGCTAAGTTGGACCTTTTGGAGACAAAAGCCAGAAGCACAAGAACAACGTCCGTAGTGACCGACGCACGCGACGGCGCCCGTCGCCTGATGATTCACCACACGCTCATCTCATCCCACCGTCTGCGGGCCTCAAGCACAGACCGAAGGCTTTTATCACACCCATCCCACACATGGCGACACGCGGTAAACTTCAACGTGAATACAAAATCGCTCATTTGAATTGTACACGTCCTTGTTACTGCACGGTTCCCGTAACCGAAGCCAGATTGTGAAGGAGAGTAACAGGATTCAGATTTACATTAGAGGCTTTTATCTGGAGAGACCCCCGGCGTGCACAGGAATCAAAGAGGACAGCTGCTCTGTCGCTTCTTTTCTGATGTGAGGCCTGAACTTGCGCTGATGTGAGCTGATGTAAGCTGATGTGTGTGTGTGTGTGTGTGTGTGTGTTTGTTTGTCCAGCCTCTCTGCAGGGGGTGTATCAGCGGCGCCTCTACAAGGAGCTGATGAGGAACTACAACCCGCTGGAGCGACCGGTCAGCAACGACTCCCACAGCCTGACCGTCCACTTCAGCTTCAGCCTGCTGCAGATCATGGACGTGGTAAGATCACACACACACACACACACACACACACAAACACACACACACACAGTGCATGCAGGAGTCTTAAGTTTTCCGTCCAGCCGTGATTTGATTAGGCTAATGATTAGAATCATTCAGTCTAAAGCAAATCGGCCAAACGAACCAGAAATCAAAAAGAACAAAAAGAGAAAATATTCAAAAAGCTTTTTTTTTCTAACTTTTCGACTTTAGACGCAACCGACACTGACTCGAGTGACATTACCTGAGACGTGACACAGCTTCCTCTGGTGACACCACAGGCTTCATACTGAGAAACACACACCGATGAGGGACATGGTGGAGTTCGCCTTTAAGCGAGACTTTCTCCATCAGGACACTAGACTGATGTGTTGTACATCTCAGGCCTCATTGTGCTTTAATTCTATTTCCCCACATTTCTTTCATTCTCTGTGTGATTCACACACTTGTAGGAGAAAACACAGGCGACCATGGCCGACCAATCATGACTCCCATTCCCTCCACACAGAGTTAAACTTCAGAGGAGGAGGCTATAAGGGCTGTAACCACAGATTATTTTCATTATAGATTTATCTGGAGGTTTTGGGGTTTTTTTAATTCATCAGTTATTTAGTCTGTGAAAAGCAAAAAATACTGAAAAAAACCACCTCCACAACTTCTCAAAGCCCGAGGACATGTCTCTAAATGTCCAAAACCCAAAGAGATTCAATTTAAAACCAGATATAAAAGATAGAAGTAGTCCATCATCTCATCTGAGAAGCTGGAGCCAGGGAATGTGCAGCATTTTTTTCTGAAAATGCACTAAAACAAATGAACAATAATTAAAGTTGCTGATTATTTTTCTGTGGATCCACATCCTCAGTGGGGTGTCTGAATCGGAAAAAGATCCCTGGAGTTGAGATGCAGACCCTGGTGGACAGACCGAGGGCCGGAGGCTGTTAGAGTCAGTCAGTCATCGTATTTAGCTTTAATGACGGAGCGTCTGCATAATTTTGGCCGAGTAGGGTTTGAAATTAACAACAACAAACTGCTAAGGTCGTGAGCAGATCGTTGTCCTAATCAGCCCCTCTAGGACTGACTCATTACCTGCTTCAGCGCTGAACTTTCCCACTGTGTCGACGGTGCAGCGCAGACATTAACACACACACACACACACAAACACACACACACAGAGCAATGAACAATGAGCTAAACAAACAAAACTCATTCATTTGTAACTCACACACATTTTACATCCACTTTAACAAACACTCGCTCTGCCTCCTGCCAGGTAGAGACAGCGGGAGGCGACTTTCATCTCCTCCACTGTCACAGCGTGTGAACACACACACACACACACACACACACACACACAGAAACACATATGCACAAAAACACACACACACGCTCACACACATAGTCATGCATACATGAATTCAGAGGATGTTATAATGACTTACGTTCATTTCCTCTTCATTTCCCGGAGGCTTATTCTAACATAAACCTAACCTTAATCTAACCTTACCTTAACCTTACCCTACCCTATTCTAACCTTAACCCAACTTTACCCTAACCTTAATCTAACCTTACCCTAACCTTAATCTAACATAAACCTAACCTTAACCCTAAATGACAAGGTCCTCACCTCTCAAACTGAGCTATTACCTTATGGGGACCATAGCGTTAAGGAGGACAAGTCCCCATAATGCACCTGTGTGAACAGATCTAGGTCCCCACAACGTTAAAGATTCTCTCGCTGCTCCATAGCACAAAATAAGTGAATTTTGTGGGAGCCTGGGAGAGTCCTCGATCGATATCGTGACTCAGCCTGGACTAGGCCTGAACTAAGCCTGGACTCGGCCTGGACTCGGCCTGAACTAGGCCTGGACTCGGCCTGGACTCGGCCTGAACTAGGCCTGAACTAGGCCTGGACTCGGCCTGAACTAGGCCTGAACTAGGCCTGGACTCGGCCTGGACTCGGCCTGAACTAGGCCTGAACTAGGCCTGGACTCGGCCTGGACTTGGCCTGAACTAGGCCTGGACTCGGCCTGAACTAGGCCTGAACTAGGCTTGGACTCGGCCTGGACTCAGCTTTCCCAGACTTTACTTTGTGGTCTCGGGTTTCACGATCCGACTTCATCGCGATTCATCGATTTGAAGCGTAACTCCGACCTGGTTTGGTCCCGTCGTCTCCTCCCGGGGGTTTTCACAGATCCCCGACAGACGCCTGCGCTGACTCGCCAGCGGCCGAACGCGGCCTGCGGCGCAGCATGTCGTGCGGTTTTCCACGCATCAGGGCGACAGCTGGAAGGTGCTGTTTACCTCGATGACACGGTGAAAGACTTTTCACCTCGGACTGCAGCGAGAGCCCGTCGCCTGCGGGGCTTCATCCAGCAAACTCACTGTAGCTGCTGCCTCCACGTTAAGTTCCCCAATGATCAGACCGATGAACTGGACTTGTTCTGTAAAGGCCTGTGGAGGATTTAAAAAAGCTGTTTAATACAGAACCCGAGAACCCAGGTGTGTGCAGGTTGTGTAATCGGGTTTCTGAGTCCAGCTGAGTCCAGCTGGGCTCGTTTAGATTATCAGTCTTTGTAATAAGCTAAATTAGAGAACTGACGAGAAAAACCTGAGTGACGTGACACGCGACTGTAATTTGTTCCTACATATCTCCCATCGTGAACCACGTTAGCCGTCACTGTCATGACGACTACTGACATGAGACCGAACTAATATATAATCGCGTGAAGATCCCAGCAGCTTTAACTGCATCGTCAACTTTTTTAGGTCTCGTTCTTTCTTTTAGAACCTTTTAGTTACCAATTAATGACTAGTTCAATCACCTGCTGTGTTTTTTTTTCTGTTGTCTTTACCCGGTGCTTCCCTTCATCACCGACTCCGACTCTTCTTCGTCTCCAGTCTCATCACCAACGGTCCTCATCCATTTGCGGATCTCGCTCTCACCTTTTCCGGATCGTTTTTGCTTCCTGCCGATCGCTCCCGCGTCTTGTCTCATCCCTAAATGGTTTCGGTTTTGGATCATTTTTGGATAAGACCGCCGGTCCACATCTCTGGCCCCGCCAAGGTCGCGGAGCTTCGTCGGTTTTCCATCGGTAACGGAGCCGGAATCCTCGTTCACCGCAGAGCCTCGTGATTCATTATTTATTAAGAGCAGATAATGACACAGATTCAGACTTGGAGAGCGGAGGCAGCTTGTGCTCCGTTGCAGCTTCTTTTTTTCCGTCCGCCGTCTCGGAAAATCATCTCACTGCTCTCACTGCCTTTTATTTTCTGGTCCACACAGGTTCTCCTCCTCCGTCCGTCTCCTAACTCCAGACGGGGCGTTCAGAGTCAGCCGGACTTGTGTAAGTCTGCGTCGGTCTAGTTGCTGCAGACTTAGCTAAAAGGGCAGAGTCAGTGGGAAAGGTTTAACCCAGGGGAGCCCCCCCCCCCACTCTTTAGTTCCCACGCATCAAAACAGCGACGACCCAGCACAGCAGGTAACGTGTGCGATATTATGCAGCAACAGGGATATTTTATGATCCTGCCGATGCATTAAACTCCCATGTTTCCGTCCTTGAAGAGAAGTTGCCCCTCCGTTATTCTCCCTGAGCCCCCCCCACCACCCCTTTTTTTTTTAGGACTGAAGAGGGCGTCATGTGTTTATAGGTATTAAGGCAAACGTGACTCCACAGGTGGTCAGAGACGTTTGTGACTCGCTGCTTGATGGTCGACAATAGCTTTACACAGTTAGAAGTGACAACAGTTGCAACGGATCAGGCTCTTTCTATCGCGGCACATAAAAGTTGATGGAAACTTTTCGGACCAGTCCTGCTGGATATTCACTGCTGTCCTTCCTTTGGGTCGTTATGATCCAAACTGATATTTACTCATAGCTGATATTTTAGCCTAAATATGATGAGAAAACCTTGAGACACCTTTTTTCTCTTGCTCGTCACATGTTGATGCTGTTTGTCGCAATAAACGCCCCGACTGACAGAAAGTTTCCATTCGCACGTCTCCTCACCTCTTTTCTCTCTTCAGTTCTGTATTCGGATGTGGTTGGAGAACGTTTTGTGCAAACTTGTCCTTCGACGCATTCCCCTGCCTCTACCTTAACAGCTAACTGCACTGGTGACGGATGAATGTGTATTAGCCATATTTTTGGCTAAAACATGAGACTGGAGTATAAACTTGCCACAGAATTGTCAGTGTTGGGAACAAACTCATTGATTTTGAAAGAATCTGTGGAAGCTTTGGTCTTTCTTTGTCTTTCAACTGGGTCTAACATTGGATCCCATTAAAACTGCTGTAAATCTAAGGCGATGACAATTGCTGAAGAAGAAACAAGTTACAGCCTCCCGGAGTCTTTGATAGTCACAGTGCAGGTTGTCGGTCGAACTTTAAACGGGAGAGTGAGATGGTTCTTTGGTCAGAAGAGGTGGGATTGTCTAAAAATGAGTCTGCGTGTTATTGGTTTTATAGTTTTTATAGTTTTATAGTTTTTACGTTCAATCTTCTGTTGGGTCGACAAGGTTTCTGTTTATTTTTACTGTGAAGCAGCAGGTGAGGACAGTGGTCAGTAACTCATAAAGAACGATTTTTCTTTTTATTGTGACTTTAAATGCCTAGACAGCCCCCCCCCCCGCTGTCAAAGGCTTCTAGCTCTGCTGACAACAGCCTGTCGGGTTCATTGTATATTATCTCTTCCTCTGAGCAAAGTTTCACAGCTGCTGCCAACACGTTGCCTCGTCACTGCAGACGAGTAGGTTTTGTTTCCGGCTGACCGATCTGGTCCGAGACTCCAGGTCCAGGTTCAGGTCCGGGCCCAGGTTTAGGCCTAGGTTCAGGTCCATGTTCAGCTGCTGCTGCTGCTCTGTTGTCTTTTTTTTTTCTTTTCTTTTTTTTTTATTCGGGCACCAACGTGAAGCTCTGCAAACACGTCCGGGCTCCTGCAGCCTCCGTGGCATTGATGAAACATTCCAGCGTACGGTCAATAACTCTGCAGAGAAATAATTTAGTGCATCATTTCCCTTCTTTCACTGTGTGAGAGCATCATTTATCAGTAACAGTTTCCAACGGGTAACTAATCAACACCAGCAAGAAAAATAAAAAATTTCCTGGATCCAGAATAAAGCCGGGATGAGGGATCGGCTGTGCCGACGGACGAGTGCTGCAAGTACCGACTCTATCCATCGACTTTAAAGCTGCGCTAATCGTTTGGTATGAATGATGGTTCAAATGATGATCTTTACTATGAAAGGTGTCGCTTGTATCGACAAAAAAACGCAAATGCTACAAATCAACCTGGTTTTTATCCCCACACCAACTTTTCTCTGATATTTCATCTTTTTAGAAATGAATCTAGGTTTTTCAATTTTTTTTATGACCAAGTAAAAAAATACACATAAAGCAAGTTGATGGAAACGAACTTTTGTTGGTAGGAGACTAAAGGAAACTGGAAAATTTAGCATCTAAAAGAGCCTCTTCAGGTTTGTTTCATATCACTTAAATCCCTGAAATATTAATCATAAAAACATTAAACAGCAAACAAAGGAGATGAATTAAAAAGAAACTGTGGTGAAGAGCAGCAGGTCACCGCTGCCTGAAGCGAGCTAACTGAGGGTCGGTCATCTGATGAACCGCCACGTCGTTCATCTTATTACGTCCTTCCCTTTCGAACGGCTGCCTACATCGTTAATTCTCCCCCCTACGCTCAGCTACCTGAGAGTGTATTAACAGGCCGGACATTCATCAAACCGACGTCACCCCCCCCCACTGCCGGCTCTCCGCCATTGTTAAGAGATGTAATTTAACGGGATGAAAGAGTTTTGACCGTGACTGCCACGACTCGGAGTCATTCTCTCTGTTGTTCTTCTGCTTTCAGGACGAGAAGAACCAAGTACTGACGACCAACATCTGGCTGCAGCTGGTGAGTTTTCTTCTCAGTCTCTGTTCATGTGCCCCCCCCACCCCAAGACGTTTTTCCTCTGGTCCTTTGTTCACTTCCCACTCTCATCTACATCCAGAAGTACAAGGTTCTTTGTCCTGAACAGTCTTGTTTTTCCAGCCTAAAAAAAGGCCTTTTATCTACTTAGCGGCGCGTATTGAACTCCGTTGCAGAGTAATGGTACATTTCACAAAGGCCTCGTTTCCCAGACGCTGCCAGAGGCTTCACAGGAAGAGCCGTCAACCCGCCTGCTGTCACGGATCATATCGCCGTCCTATTTCCGCGCCTCTGTATAAGCAGCGTCGGTTCCGGGTTTGGCTGCGGCACTGACGCCCCCCTGCCGCTGCGCCTTGACTTCTGCTGCTGTGACCTGCTTTATTTAGCACGTCTGTGTCACGGCCACGTCGCTGAAGGCGTCTGGTGTTTGTTCCACTTTAGTCTCTGGGGCGTCTCTGTTCCTGTTTGCCTTCTTGTGGCGTCTGAAGACCTGAGGACCAGTGGAATCAGACTCAGAACTGTTTCACCGTGTCATAGTACAGACAGAGGTACTGTGAGCACCGTCAGCAGGGTTTGCTTTGTCAGTGAATAAAGTTCCCGCTGGTTCCGAACCAGACCGTAGCACAAAGCCTTCATAAACGGTTGTTTTCGAATCTTAGTTTTTCACAGATTTTAAAAAAACGATGTAATGTGTTAATAACTGAGCCTTAGAGGAGCCTGAAGGTAGATTGTTTTTGTTCCCTTGTACAGAGCCAGGCTAGCTTTCTTCTCTGTTTCCTGTTTTATGCTAAGCTAAGCTAACCAGCCGCCGACTGTCCAGTCATGACTTTTATCAGTCTCCTCATCTAACTCGGCGGAGACGGCGAATAAGCATATTTTTCCAAAATGTGGAAATATTCCTTTAACGGACTTTCACACTTGCTTCAGTTTTTAATTGAGGTTGTGGCCAGTTGGGATTTAGTGCAATGATCCATAAATCAGTGCAGATGGATGATGAGGTAAACGATGCTGTCTCATCAGAGGACTGAAATCTCTCCCGGACCGAGTCCTGTCCCTGTCCTGTCCCGGTCCTGTCCCGGTGCCGTCCCGGTCCCGTCCCTGTCCCGTCCCTGTCTCGTCCCGTCCCGGTCCTGTCCCGGTGCCGTCCCTGTCTCGTCCCTGTCCCGTCCCTGTCTCGTCCCGTCCCTGTCCCTGTCCCGTCCCGGTGCCGTCCCAGACCCTGGGTCCACGATTCCAAATGAAACCTGAGTCACTTCCAGCTGGTACTGATCGGGTCTGTTTTTGCCAGTGAAGGCGCCGGGGACGGTGCGTAAACCGGCCCGGGGGGGTAAACCGAGTAAACATCGATAATACATGGAAGCTTGCAGCCACATCAGCCCATCCTCCTGCTCCTGCTCCCGCTCCTCCTCCTCCTCCTCCTCTTTGGGCTCGGCTCCCGGAGAGACTCCAGAGGAATCGCTGAACTCCAGCTGTGACGTTTGACCCAGATAAGTTTTCTGCTGTGATGGAGGAAAAAAAAAAAAAAAAGCTGGATCCGGCAGGCGGCGAACGGAGCGAAGGGAGCGAACGGAGCGAACGGAGCGCCGGCTTCTCCCTGTTTTCACAAAAAGGTCTCGTCTGACTCTCCGTCAGACGCCTCCCCAGCTTTGATGCCCTACACCTCTCTGATATCGACTCCTCCGTTCGCCTCGACTTCGTCTCACTCCGCCGAAAGAAGAAAGGAGGAAAAGGCCGCCTCCCGATGTGAATGTCAGAGCTAATGGAGAGCGGAGGAATTCATTAAAGGAGCCTCCTAAACCCATTTCATGCGGCTGTCCAAATTTAATTAGGTTTCATATCAGGTCCTGTGGAATGCGTGTTTGCGAAGTGGCGATGCACTAATCCGGCTTAATCTGCTCCCCTGGGATGGAAAGGTTGGTTCCTCCCCGGAGACTCGGCATTTCCTCTCCACAGCATCCTCCCAGGACAAACTAGTCTTTTAGATTAATTTAATTTGGCGCCCCCCGTCCCCCCCGTCCCCCCCGTCCCCCCCGGTCCTCCTCCTCCGCCGCTGCTGGAGTCATTGTTGGTTTTCTTATTCGCGGAGGGGATGAATGTCTGTGAGCGAGAGGAAACATCTCAGCACCGGCAGCTATGTGAGGTTTTTTAATGTCAGAGTGTTGTTGCGGCTTTTCGCAAGTTTCTCTCCCGGCAGACGAGTAAACTTTATCCCACCCTGGATGAATAAAGGGCCTCGTATCGACGCTTTCGACCGAGTGGATTTCTCCCTCCAGCGGCTCACGAGGAGCTCGTACTTCTCTGTTTCAGTCATCGAGTCGAGGATCCTCTTTATTTACAAGCTGCTGGTGTCTAGACACAAATTACTGAGCACAGAACAAGCACATGAACGCAATCTCAACGACAATGACGACGCTAATTCGCTAATGTTTGGCAGGTCCGGTGTTCACCTTGCTAGTTTAGCATGTTAGCATGCCGTCATACACTAATGAGCCCTAAACACAGCGAACAGCTGGGGCTGATGGGAAATTCATTATTTACCCAAGTATCTGAACTATGGCTGTGACTAGCGATTACCAGCCACCATTTGGTGTGTGTGTGTGTGTGTGTGTGTGTGATCATGGCCACATGTGGTCCTCTAGACAACTGCTGTAGTGGGAACTAGCTCAGAAGAGGTTTTGAGGACTTATGTGGGTGTGTTTTACATTATCAGCTGGTATCATACACTCATTATGTACATGAGATAATATCATGCTCGTTTTTTGTGATGCAGAGAAGCAGGCGTCACACTATGGAGATCTTAGCGATAACTAAGAAACTAGTTCCAACCTCGAGACAAACTCTGTGTTTTTTGCTCCCGGAAAGTCTCTAAGGAAACTAGTTCTTCAGCGTGGGAGTGGTTCATCTTCATCGTGTCTCTGGGGGACGACGTTTTTACACATTTAATCTCAATTTAAATGTTATATTTGGCCGAGATGCGAATACAACCGGCGTCTCTGTGAGAGAGATAATCCAAATATAAGCTATTGCGATCAAACCAAAGATGTCTCCGCCGCCGGACAAGCCCAAGATAAATGTAGAGACGGAGTTTTATCTAAAGTTGAGGACGGCCCAGTTGGTGGAGCACAACCACCAGCCTGTCTCGACTTTCTTTGTATATGTTCTGTTTCATCCTCATTTCATCGTGTCCAACCTCATCTCGTTGCATCACCTAGTCTGAGCAGGTTTTCCTTTTGGTCTCGTCCTCCTCTGACTCTTCGAGCCTTTGAACCTCTTCAGACACGAGCAGACCGAGCGCAGACAGTGATGCAAGCAGTGATGTAATGTGATGGATAAAGTGGCGTCTCCAACGGTTGAGGCAGAAACCAATGATAAAAGTATAAACCGTAAAGCTATAACATAATCAGCAGGTTAGGTGAGAAACTGAAGAAAGAAAAGACCCAAAAATTGGAGAATTAATCGAGTAACATACGGGTAATTATATGTCAAATAATTTTATGTGTAAAATTAATATTTGAATGATTTGTTGACATTTTAGGAAGTAATTAACAGTCGCTACAGTGAACTTACTTTTGATTCCTTTGTTAGTTTCAGCATGTAATTAACGGAATAATTCAAACAATGTGAGATATGCATTTACTAGCTTTTTAATTTTTTTAGCCTAGATACGTATAAAGACCAGAAGCTTTGTCTGAAGGTCAAACACCTTCCACTGCCTTTAAAAACTCACTCATTAATCTGATTTATCTTACTTGTTTAATCTGGCTACAAAAAAGAAGAAAAAAGTTTAGATTCAGATGGCGTTATCTGCCGAACAACTGCGTATCCTACCGCCCAGATGTTTCAGCGTAAAACCTCTGGCTGTAGAGCAACTTGCCAGATATACTGCTCCGCTACAACAATAACCATTTCTCTGCATTTCTGCTTGTGGAAGGATTAAACAAACACTATAAAGCATGTTAATCAGTGAGCCTGGAGCACATAAGTGTATTTAAATTTTTGTGTTCACTCTGCAAAAAAAAAGCAGCTTAATCCTGTTTTACATCAGCCCCAAGTCCGACTTTTACATTTCCTTGAAGTCCAGAAAAGAACAAGATGTTGAATTCCCGCAGAGAATCCGGATTGTTGCCATAGTAACTGAGTCGGTGACTGTATTTTGATGCACAGAGATGCTCACAGTCAGTTTTACAGGGCTCCATGTTATAGCGGGCGGCTGTGTGTAACCCTCCTCGTCTCATTTACCGCGGCTCATTAACTTTAATGCCGTTTTCATGCGGCGCTTTAAAAAGTGATGGTTTCGCTCTGACTGGTTGAAAACATCATATTTTTTTTAGCCTCTGTATAAACACACTCACTGCAGCTTGTCGAGCTAGTGAGAGATTGGAAAGTGACACCGTTGAATTCAGCATGACACTAATTAAAAAATCATTTCACGGTTCTTTATGTGTTAAATTTAAATTTATTCATCCCCCCTTTTTTCCGTACATTTTGAGAAACTGGAAACATCAAATACTTTTGTGAGAAAATTCCTCAGAAGTTTGTTCCACAGAAGCATCACACTCCTGAACTCCAGAGTCTTGTGACTTTTGAAGGGGTTTTTCTCCGCAGCCGCTGTAAATCCTGCTTTCAACAGATTCCTCTGGGGGGAAAAAACAACATTTCAGCCCCAGTGAAGGGAAGTAAACAAACCTGAGAGAGATGTGAGCGACCTTCAGCCACTGTAGCTTCAAATCATCGACACAGACCAAAGAGCCCAGAGAGGCTCTGGAACGTAATGAGGGCCATGCTGGGACAGCCTGGCAGGGCTGGGCTGGGCTGGGCCGGGCCAGGCCAGGGATGCAAACGAGACATGGACACGGTCCTGGTGTGTCGTGGCAGCACAGCCCCCCCCCACACACACACACACACACACACACACACAGCTATGTGAAAACACACAGCGCTAACAATGGCTGTTACGTAAGGTTCATCAGTGTAATCTAGTGTTCAGCAGCTGTAATCTGGAGGTCGGGCTGCTGCTTATCAGCTGGTTTCAGAACCAGAAATGCACAGGTTATCGCCTCTGGATGGTTTTACTCTTCCCACGTTGTTTATCGAGACCTTATTTCTGTCTTATTTTAGTTCCCTGCAGAGGTTCCCTAAGGATACAAACTGTACTGTGTGGAAAATGGTCTCAATATAGTTAAACTTTATTCAATCAGGTGGTCTGAGAGACCTGAGAACATGAAACACCTTTAATCAGACAAACACACAAATAAGCCCAAACGTCCAGAATCAACAGAGGTCCACTGAAAACGATGGAGACTAAACTTAAAATCACACTCGTGGGTCCATACAGAGAGAAGCCAAGACTGATTGTGTGGTATCAAGCCTGATTCTCAAGAATCTGTGTCACTCAGCAGGAGTGATACACTGATTAGGAAATATAACGTAATTTATGTGTCATCTAATGTTAATTGTAGTGGACCAAGAATAGACCCCTGTGGGACACCGTTGCTGATGTTAAGAGGGCTTGACTCAGGGGTGGAACCATTATACCTCTTTCAGCTAAATAGCACCATTTGGGAATTTAGGAAAAAAAGTTTGGGCTGCAAAATCAGGCTTGAACTCTTAATTTTTTACTGTTTAAAATTTGTTTATTTAACAGATGATAGTAAACAGGTCACATTACATTTAGACATTTGTTGGGTGTTTTCAGTGGCTGCACTGCTACATCAGCTGTGTAATCGATGTACACAGAGATACTCCAGAAAACTACCAGACTGGACTGGTTTGGTAATTTAGCAATCAAATGTAGTTTTAGCAACAGAAAGTTCCATGTTCACGTCAGGCACAGTTAAAAGAAAAGTCAAGCAACCGAAACACAGACCAGGATGGGTTTTAGAAGAAAATAAAATATTTTGTGTGGACCCAGGATCAGTTTGTGTATTAGTATTAATATTAACATGTGTTTCTGTGTTTCTGTGTGCGTCTGCAGTACTGGACAGATTCCTACCTGCAGTGGAACATGTCCGACTATCCAGGTGTGACCAACGTCCGGTTCCCCGACAACCAGATCTGGAGGCCCGACATCCTACTGTACAACAGGTACACGACCCCACTGCTGGTGAAGAACCGCTGAGACACACAAAACCACGTCGATCCGAATTGGTCCTGATTTACACTGAAGCATCAGCGCCACTTAAAGCTCCGCCTCCTACCTGTGTTGAACTGCGTTGAACTCGTATTTGCTTCACTAAGATCCTTACTTCTGTAACGCAAGT
Source organism: Istiophorus platypterus (assembly GCA_016859345.1). Classification (NCBI taxonomy): domain Eukaryota; kingdom Metazoa; phylum Chordata; class Actinopteri; order Istiophoriformes; family Istiophoridae; genus Istiophorus; species Istiophorus platypterus. The sequence continues at coordinate 28,251,324 of CM029121.1, read as the reverse complement.
TTTGTGCGGTGACTCCCTTTGGTAAAGGCAAGGTGCTGAAAAACAGCGAGTGCCACCACCATTCCCCTTCAATTGGTGCACAGAGATGCACGGGCTGAACGCAGCGCAGACACAAGCAGAGATGTAATGTCGTGAAAGTGATCCAGAGCACGTTGGACCAAATAACGCCCAGTCCACGCGGCGGCGTTCAGCTCGTGCTGAAACGACTAAAGTGGCTGAATTTCTGTCACCGCGTTGCTTTGGGCAACCGGTGAGATGTGAAACCGGATCCGGTGAAATCCAGTTTCAGTAACAGAGGCGAGGATCTGAAGTTCCCTCAGACATGAAACACTGCTGAGATAAACGCTACTTGTCCAGTTTTCACATTACAGTTTAACCCAGGTTTAACTCAGGAAAGGCTGATCCTGGTTCAGCTGCAGAGCCGAACAACCCCCGGCTTCGTTTCTCAACTGCTGCTCTCAAGGTCAAGAACAAAGTGATAAAGACTCTAACTTGAAATGCATAAACATGCACACAAATGCATATGTAAAACATTTACTACTGAAGTGAAATTGTTTGGGAAATGTCTGAATAACTTAAAGCCTAAACTGTGGAACTGATTTCCCTGATCAGCTTGAATAACTAACAAGCTCCCATTTATGAAAACGGGCTGTTTACTGGTCGTGTCACTTGTGATCAATACCATTAGTTGAAGCTGCTTGTTTGGTTCTCACGCTGAATCTTCATCCCTGTGAAAACCTTTCTCATCTCTTCTGAGTTTAAGTTCCTTGACTTTTAAGCTGTAGTTCAGTCGATCCAGTCGTCCCGAGTTTCCTTCTTCAAACATGAAAATGTTAGAAACAGAGACTGAACCAAAGGATCTGTTTGGTAAGAAATCATTGAGTAAATCAATAAGAAATAACAAATTGAGAAGCGGTTGTCTCCTGGTGAACTGAGGATGTTTTAGTTCAGTTTCCTCGACCTGAGCCGAAGCGAAGACGACTCACTCGGCCCGAGGTTTATTTTCATCCCTCTGCTCTGATTCAGTAAACAAGCCAATTCAGCTAATTCCCTGCCGTTATCGCTGCTAAACATAGGTGTCTCTCCCTGTCGGGATTAATACCCTCACTGCTCGGCTGCCGGCTGTGGGGGGGGGGCTCCTCGCTGGATGCTAGAAGCGTTTCAGCTCATTAACCGAGCAGCGTTAGGGAGCAAAGTTTGGATTCCCGGTGGGAAGAGGGCGGGTTGTCAGAGAGAATATCGACTCGGCCGGCTCTAATGAGAAGGGGGGGGGGGCACGAACAGGACCAGAGCCCGACTTTTAATTACTATTGGGAACCGGGTCGACTTTACCAGCAAACTCGGCCCAGTGTCACTCCGAGCCAGCGCACTCCTCCGCCCACAGTTTGTACCCATCTGGAGGAAAGCTGACGTTTTTGATAATGCAGGGAAAGAGCGATGCTGGTGTTGTTGACCTGTTTTGGGTCGGACCGCAACAACAGCGTAAAGTCCTATAACTGCGAAGGTCCCCGACTTACGGGTGAAGTCACACCACTGTTTGTTGCTCCTTCAAAATGGACATTTTTGTGACACTGATATAAAAACCGTTTTGGACAAGTGAGGCCAATTTTTGGAGGTGAGGAAATTTTGGGAAAGTACTGGTAGGCGCTGTGGAGGATTCGCTGATTATGCTCAAGTCCAGTACGGAGAGCGTGTCCAGGAGCCCGAGACGTCTCGGGCCGAAAAGATTTATCGAAGCTCGGCCCGGGAGAACGGAGAAGTTGTCGGTGCACGTCGATGCGCCCGACACCGTCTCCGTTCTGAAGCTCGGGGCCTGTCGGTAGTTTTTAAACCTCTACAGTGCGTGGAGTCGGACCATCGGTGGCCTTCAGTGTAACGTCAGTGAACTGTGTCTATGAATCCTTCGCTTCCCCCGAATGATCTGAGACAAGCTGCCCAGTGTCCCAAGGAGAGGAGAAGAATATAATGTTGTTTCATCTGAGGCCTTTGAGGTCCACGGTCGACCTGCGTAACCCAGTAGAAAATTACCCAACAGCAGGGACAGATTCGGAAAAATTTGGGCATTTGGGGAAACTGAGGGCTGTGTCCAGCCCTCGCCTCCTCAAAGAACGATCTGGGTTCACATAAGGTTAAGGTGAGACGTCATAGACAGTGACAAGTGTGTTTGTGTGTGTGTGTGTGTGTGTGTGTGTGTGTGTGTGTGTGTGTGTGTGTGTGTGATTTCCTCAACACTCCGCTGATGGACACTGACTGAAAAAACTTGTCCCTGTCTCTGTCCTCAGCGCTGACGAGAGGTTCGACGCCTCCTTCCACACCAACATCTTGGTCAACTCCACCGGCTACTGCCAGTACCTGCCCCCAGGTAACACACAGGCCCCTCCCACCGCGGTCACCACGTCGTCGTGCGTCCAGCCGGACGGCCACAGCCTCCGGTGGCGACACCTACACTGATCAGCTCCAGAGTTCGCTTCGCCGTTTATGACCTGATCATATTTAAAACACGGGACGTTGTCTGATGCCGAACATCTAGTGTTGAATAAAGGAGGCGACTGACGCATGACAGCAGCAGAAAAGCAACAAGTACATTCACCAATAGTCTCAATAGTGATAACAACAATAATGTAAGTTGAATGTGTATTATAGGCCCTAAGTGGTAATTAAGGTTTATTCAGTTTTACACTGTTTCTGCTTTGTAGTATAAAGTTTAATGTTTGTTCAGATAACTTTTCTACATCAATCTTCATTTTATTAGTGAACTCAAGGTAAACTTACTATCTTTTTTCCACTGCAGAACGCTGTGAACTTTAAAATGTTTGATTACAGCAGAGTTCCCGAAGTCAAGACTGAACCTTCAGGCTAAGCATGTGGTTTATTTCTTGGAATTAAAAGAAGAAGATTTGCATCAAATTTCGAACCAATGAAAGAAACACAAAAACTATGAATCATTTAAATTCAAAGCTTCATATATAAAATGGCTCCAACACTCTTTTAATGTAAATTTGATTTTTGATTTAGATTCAGAACGTATTTTATTTAAAATCTCAACTAACGTCTTAAATATAGACTTTTCATTATAGAGTTACAATCATAGACAGATGGAGACCACACACACACCCACACACACACACACATACCCACACACCCACACACACACACACACACACACACACACACACACACACACTGACTGCAGGTTTATGGAGGTCTGAGTGGGGGTGGGGGGTCATCATGAGGTCAATAGGAGGAGGTCAGGAGGAGTTGTGGTCTTGACTGACGACCTGAGACTCATCATGACTTTGCACCAGGCCATTAAACATTCAGAGTTAAGGACTGTTGTTGCTGTTGTTGTTGTTGTTGTTATTATCATTATTGTTATTTTACATTTTAATGCCGTGGCTCAACAGATGGTGGTGACATGTCGGATCGTTTCCCTTCCTGCTTCACACGAGGAAAACAAAGCGACGAGAACTCAGACTAAACATCAATTTATAGCCGAGTGATGACACATGAGGGAGAGGAGGAGGAGGAGACAACTCATCAGCTGATCAGAAATCAATAACCAATAAAAGCACTAACAGCTCTATTATTACCGACAGCGGACATTAGTGTGAGTTGGTGGTTTAAAACGAAGTGAAAACAGTAGAAAGAGTTGATCCGTTTTTCAAAAATCTAGTTTATTGGTTCCACCAAAGTTAATACGCGTCCTCCGGGACACAGCAGAGGCCAAAAGGAGAGTGAACTTCAGACCTTGATCCTTCAGTTGGACACAAACACAGATTCGAGGAGTTTTATTGTGAAAATCATCAGGCCAAGTAGTCGATTATGAGACAGACTCAGGTTTTGAAAAAGAAAAAAGAGCATAAAACTATGCCTGAGCATAGTGTTTTAAGCTATCGCAAAATACGCAATGATTTCACCTTGATTCCAGCGACATGAACTTATTAATGATATTATATTGATGCATTGCAGATGACATTTACTGTATTGATTCTTTCATGCCAGCGCTACCTTCTACTCCATTTATCCTATGACACTTCTAGTGGCGTTTCTGTTACTTGACTTCTCCTCAGGGATCATTAAACTTTCTTCTTTTATTAGGGGAAGCAGCTGCTGGTTTGGCAACAGATTGGATTTCCCAGCTGATCCACTCAGACTTAATGGAAACCTCAAACCCAGCCTGGTCGTTTTCCCTGAGGGAGACCAGACTTGTTTTCCTCTAAACCTGTAAAACAAAATAAAAACAAAAAAAGATGTGTTTATGAAGCTGGAGTCCATCCCTCGGTATCTGGTTGAAAACGGTCATTAAACATTAAACACTTTTGCCAGGGTCAGGTTATTTCATTTTTACTCTTATTTCTGGATTCTCTGCTCATTCACCAGAATTTTCTCCCTCTGGTGTCTGTGATTTAATTTCTCTCTGCTTTTATCTGCGTTTTGTTTCTCTCTCTCGTGTTTTCCCTGATTTCCTCCTGGGTCTTTTTTCTTTTTTCTTTTTTTACTCTGCCCACGTTATGAAAACCCAGTCTTTTCTTTCGTGTTTAGTTGTTTGAATTGTTGAATGAACGATCTCCTGATCGCTGAGTGGTTTAAGCTTCTCCTGCATCCTGTCTTGAGCTCGCCGGTCTTTTGTTTCCCTCCAGGACTCTGGTCTTTATTTTGTCATTTTCTTTATCTTCATCTCTCGGCCCGAGTTCCCTTTTTCCCGTTTTCACTCCCGATCTTATTCCACGCCTCCGTCTCTGTTCCAGGCATATTTAAGAGCACCTGCTACATCGACGTGCGCTGGTTCCCCTTCGACGTGCAGCGCTGCGAACTGAAATTCGGCTCCTGGACGTACGGCGGCTGGTCTCTGGACCTGCAGATGATCGAGGCGGACGTGACCGGCTACATCGCCAACGGAGAGTGGGACCTCGTGGGTAAGAGCCCGTCAACAGCCTCCGACGTATTAAACATCACGCCGAACAGACACACGTGTCTATTACACGTGTCAGTAAAGTCTGACCGATAAAAGGTAGTTTTGAGAAAAGACATAAAATAAGCTTCAAAGCCTCCAGGCCGAACAAGTCAAGGCACCTCCGGTAACGGAGCTAATGGTCGGGACATGTGGTAGACCCCTCCCTGAGGCCCCCCCGGCTCAGAGGGGATCAATATATCAACAGAGCAGCAGGAGGCTCAAGCAAGAAAAACCTCGAGGGCAGAAACCAGGTCTGAGACTCAGCAGGAGCCTGAGCAAAGACGCAGGAGTCAGACTGATGTGATGGTTGGAGAGAAGCTGCAAAGGAGCTGATTTATGGCTGAGACTAGATGTGGTGGTGGTAAAAGTAGTAGTAGTACCAGTAGTATCAGTAGTATCAGTAGGCTTTCTAAAGTTTTCTAAAGAAAAACTCGGGAGGAGAAAAGGGAGGAAACTTTGGGAAGATTCCCGACCGAGACAACAAAATAAACCATCTGTTGTAATTAGCTCCTGGAACGTTTACATATAAGCTCTTTCCTCCCCGACAGCGGAGGCGTGTAAATGTTAGAGCCGAGTGGTTGAAACCCTCGGAGCGGCGAGCGGCGAGCGGCGAGCGGCGAGCTGAACCTGAAGACCGATGGGGGGTTGGGGGGGACAGCATCGCATCACGGAGCTCAACCAATCGGTGCCGGTCACATCCTCTGACTCCAGCTCGGTGATGTTGGGTTTCTCCTGAACCGATCACACACAGTTTGGTGTGTGACGCCTTTAAAGTTCCTCCCGACAATTGGAAGCAAACTGGCGTCGTCCATCGAATCTAGGAAATGCAGAGGAATCGTTGGAGGGAGAAACTATAACCGACACACACGGTTTCACCCTAATTCAATATATTCCGTGTCATATTAAACCTTCAGCCCTTGTTTGTCTCCAACACTTCATTAAAGCTAAAAACCACATTTACGTTGAATGTAATCTTTTTGTTGTGTGTTTCCCTACATTATAAAGTTGTGAAGTGAAGGTTTTACCAGAGTTTGTGGAGAGAAACCACAGCGTTGGAGAGAAATTCTTAGTTCGCTTCCCTTCAGTCCTTTCAGTCACATATTTTTCAGCCGTCGTCATGAAACGTCAGCATCTTGAAGTGTCGGCATTTCGCCACAATGCTGCACCTGTATGAAGAAAATAACACCTGGTTCATAGAAAAAAATGTCTGCACTGGAGCCTGTTAAACTGTTTTCCAGTCCACTGACTTTTTGTCCGTTTTTTTAGGAAATTTAAATTTTTTGGACCAATGATCATAGAATCCTGCTCCGCCTCCTCTGTGGCGGCGTCAGGACTCTGTAACAGTTCACACGTGAATAGTCTGAGAATAACACGTCAAACGAGGTCAAATGAGGAAGCAATCGGCCCAGATGTACCCCAGACAAACGGGCCAATCACGAACAGGGCGCCACCTTCAGGCACTAAGGTTACGGGGATGAATGTTTCGGATTTTGAAGAACCATCACCGGAACCCTGAATGGTCCCCGTGGTCCGAGACTTAAAAAGCCTCTGCGGAAGTTAAAGCTGCCCCGAGGGCGGGGCTCCGGCAGGGGACAGGCGCTGTCCTCCGCCACGGCGCTGCCGTCGGAGGCCGGTGATGAGTTCAGGGTCGTCCCCGGTCGCAGGGGAAACCGGGGCTCCAGCAGCTAATGACAGAAAGTATGAAACGGAAAGAGGGACGGCGAGAGAATGAGAACGAAGCCTCCCCCCGAGACGCTGTCCAGCCGATGGGCCGTTCAGAGGGGAAGCCGATGGAAAATCTCAGCAGCATGATTCCCTTTCCCCCCTTTCCCCCCTCGGCCCCTCCATCGCCTAGCGGAGATGAAAACCGATGGCGGCGTGGCAGTGTATAGGCAGATGAAAGGCAGCGAGGCCTGGACCCCACCGAGGGCTAAAGTGGAAACGGGAATTTATCTTTCACCCCTTCCAGAAAATAAACAGCAAAAGTGGAAGTTAAGGGGTGAAGTCGCCGGGGTCAGACACACTGAACGTCGGGGACCTAAGTTTAACTGGACTGTTCCACATCACTAAACAGCACATTAAAAAAGCCGGGACTGTCCATCAAATGGACTTGTTCGGTTTCTGGTCACCAATTTGCTTTTCTCAGATCTGAGGTCATTTTGTGGGTGTTTTTGTTTGGATTTGTGTTTTTTGTTTTTTTTTTCAGTCATCTTTATCTTTGTTGATAACTTTTGAAATAACAACCTTCGATATTTGGGAAATACTTGCATTCGTTTTGTTTTTTTTTACTCAGAATTAGATGAGAAGATCGATACCACTCTCATGTCTGTACAGTAAATACATAGCTGGAGCAACAGCCGGGACCCCCCCCCCCAAAGAAACCCCCCCCACAACGTAGCCTAGGCTAGCTGTTCCTCCTGTTTCCAGTCTATATGCTAAGCTAAACTAACTTTTTCCTCTGTTTAGAATCTTAATGTTATGCTAAGCTAACTTTCTCAGGTGTGACTCATGGTCAGCCACCCTGATGCTGCTGTCGGTGGTTCTGTGTCGTCCGCAGAGGTTCCCGGGCGGCGGAACGAGCGGTTCTACGACTGCTGCAAGGAGCCGTACCCCGACGTGACCTTCACCGTGGTGATGAGGAGGAGGACGCTCTACTACGGCCTCAACCTCCTCATCCCCTGCGTCCTCATCTCCACCCTGGCCCTGCTCGTCTTCCTGCTGCCTGCCGACTCCGGAGAGAAGATCTCCCTGGGTGAGGGCTCGGCCGGGGGGGTGGGGCTGTCTGTGTGTGTGTGTGTGTGTGTGTGTGTGTGTGTGTGTGTGAGTTAAACTTTACTGATGCAGACTTGTCATGTTGCCGTGTTACAGTCTTATTGCAACATAAATAAGTTGAACAGTTTGTAGTTTAACCAGTTTACGCTCAGGCTTCATTCACACTAACGATGAAGTTCAGGAGTTTTGATTTGTAGTAAAAACACTAGTTTCTGCTTCTGTATCACCTGAATTTGTTAAACTGCTAAAGACTGTGGCTGAATAAGACCCTTTAAACTGGGGGGAGGGGGTCTCAGTGAGGGCCCTGAGCCACACGTTTGACTCTATGTCCCATTGGCCTTGAAATGTTCAGGGCGATTCAAAACAGTAGATGGTGATTTGAGCCATTTTAAGCCCATAAAATGTTGACTTTTATAACTTTATTAACAAAAGTCAACATCAACATGATGTTTCATCACAGTCACGTCATTTATTTTCCAGCTCGACAAACGTGGAGGAAATTTGATTTTACATCAAACAGTTGAATAAAATTACTTTTTAATTTTGATGTTTTTAAGTTCTTGGAATTTTGTCTCAAAAGGCTAGAAAATAAGACCAGATGATTTATTTAGTCTGTTTTTAGTTCTGATTTAGGAATTTTCTTCTAGAAGAGTCTGAAGATTTGATCATGAAAAGATCATTAAGTAGATTCTCTATTTTTTGAATTTTTCTCTGTTGATTGGCAAAGTTCTGGTTCTGGTCCGTGTGTGGATCTGTCCTTTTACGTCCATGTGGGCTGGATACAGCGATGAAAGTGTCATTCATTAACTCGTCCACGGTAACAGGAAGTGACAAAGACACACACACACATACACACACACATACACACACACAGCCTGTGGGAAAAAATAAAAATTAATAGCAGCTCTATAAATGGGTTTTATGACGCACTTACGATGATCATACTCACTCAGCTTCCCTGTGTGTGTGTGTGTGTGTGTGTGTTAATGACCTTTTTTTTTTGGTTTTGTTGCTTTTATTGATCCAGTTCCTTTGCCTAGGAACATTTAGGGGGCAGGGAAGCGTTGAGTCAAACCCCGACCTTTGACCCCTGCCCCCCCCCCCCCCCGATCACAGGATTTAAAGCCTTTTGTATTATTCGACCCAAATTTTCCTTATTCAGGGTTTTAATATTTTGGAACTGAGATAAATCCTCAGGATAAATCCTGAGGCTGTTTCAATTGTAATCATTTTTTTAAATCTATATATTGTTTCTATATAAAGAAATGATTAATGATTGTTTTGTATCTTTTTAAATGTTTTTCTGTTCAACCCTTGCTGCCAACAACTCCTAGATATCCTCCAGAGCTCTAACCCAGTTCTGGTTCCGGTCCAGCTCAGCTGCTCCTGCGACTCACACATCAGGTCTCACATTTTAATGTCTCCGCTCTCGACCGGTGATGCAGCGGAGTCGTACTAGTTCTAAAACACAAAACGTTTAGCAGCTGGGTTTTTTTCATATTAAAACCTTTATAGGGAGGAAACATTGTGGTAATACACTTTTTTTCCTGGTACTGCTGTAGTTAGTTATAGTGTTACAGTTAGTTTGTATAGTTAGTTTCCCTCTGGTCGAACTAACGGCGTCCTCGTCCGCAGGCATCACCGTGCTCCTCTCACTGACCGTCTTCATGCTGCTGGTGGCGGAGATCATGCCGGCAACGTCCGACTCCGTTCCTCTGATAGGTGAGGGAGGGGCCAGGGAGGGGCGGGAGAGGGGCTGAGAGGGGTGAGAGGGGGTGAGGGAGGGGCGAGGGAGAGGTGAGGGAGAGGTGAGGGAGAGAGGTGAGGGAGAGGTGAGGGAGAGGTGAGGGAGAGAGGTGAGGGAGGGGTGAGGGAGAGGGGTGAGGGAGGGGCGAGGGAGAGGTGAGGGAGAGGGGTGAGGGAGGGGTCGTATTGTTTGGCTGAAAGCGCCATTAATAAACTAACTGTGGCCTGTAAACTCTGACCTTTGTGTTCCAGCCCAGTACTTCGCCACCACCATGGTGATCGTGGGCCTGTCGGTCATCGCCACAGTTCTGGTCCTGCAGTATCACCACCACGACCCGGACGGAGGACACATGCCACAGTGGGTCAGTCAATGCCCCTCCTCCTCCTCCTCCTCCTCCTCCTCCTCCTCCTCCCCCTCCTCCATCCTTCCATTCCTCTGTGTGGGGGGGGGGGGTGTCCACTATGCTCTTTATGATCTGACACGTCTGGTTCATTGAGCCTCTGGTCTTTAACGGGCTCCGGGTTTTAACGACCGATGTCGGTCATTAGCTGAGAAGCTGTTAATGTCTTCATCCCATTTATTTCTATTATTTAATTTAAAGCAACTTAAAATACAACATCTTGTTGTTGTCAGTCACACACGCACACACACACTCACATACACCCTCTCTCTCTCACACTCACACAGAAACACACACACAGTTGGGAATCTGAACAAGAGAAAATCTAATATTGTAGGATTTAGTTTGAAGGTCAGAGCTCTTACCTGTGTGTGTGTGTGTGTGTGTGTGTGTGTGTGTGTGTGTGTGTGGTCAGGTGTGTGTCCTGCCGTTTACTGACACGTTATGAATGCGAATGTTCCTGCTGAGGAAGAGCAGGGACGGCCGTCAGGCTGTGAAGGTGAAACTGTGAGGCTGAGAGGACAAATCAGGGTGTGTATGTGTGTGTGTTTTAATACCATCTCACCAGAACCCAGAGACATTTCACACTTTCAACCGTTAAACAGCTGGAACTAGAGTCCGAATCCCTTTTTCCAAAGCTGCTTTTCATGATTTGAATCTGTTCCTGTGATATTTTTCCCAGTTCTGTCCACATTTCTATGGCGGGTTTCCTCCTGCACTGCGGCCCATGTCACTGCCCAACCCCTCCTCCGTCCCTCCCCAGCTCAGATTTATCCCGACAGTCCGGGGATCGAGCCGCCGAACTCTCGGCCTGAAGGTCGTCTCTCCCAACTTAAAGCCGGCGCGGGAAACATTGTTCATGTGGTCAAAATCACTTCTATGCTGGCCATTGGTAAAGGAACAGTCCTCACATTTTTTCTTGTATGTGTAACAACAGTTAGTTATAATGGAAGAAAACCGGTGGAGAGCAGGTTTTCTGCAGCTCAGTAGTTTTCCTGTTTGACTGTTACATCCCTTGACATTGGAACTTCATCTACTGTCGGCTGTAATATCATAAATCCAATGCGTTAACTTCCTCACATATTAGTCATGGACAAATTAGCTTTATAGAGATGTTTTAGCTTCTTACCTAACATAAAACCGCACATTACTGCTGTAATATTAATATTTCCTCATTACGTGGCTCCTCTGATGAGACTAAACTGTCTCTTTCAAAGTTGTTGATGTGTGAATTTTTTTTTTTTTACCCTTAGGAACAATAAAACTCTCCGACACACGGAGCAGAGGATGTAGCCTTAAATAACAGCTTAGGGGGTGTCGGTCATGTTAATGACCTTGAAAACACTCAGGGAATCTCGACACATAAAATGCAAAAATCACATAAAACATGAGAGAGGTTTAGGACAAGAATATGAAACAGTTTTTGTTTTGGGTCCAGTGAATCAGTGTAGATGAGGCGATTATTAGTTGGGCTGGTAATGTCTGGTTAGTAATCTAGTTGATTTAGTCTTCGACCAGATAATTCCTGACTTAAATCATAATTTGACAATTTTAGACTGTTTTTCACTTGGCTAATTATCCTGTATGGCTGCTTGTGCTCAGACAACATTTTACATATCTGAAAAAAAATGTATTTCACAAAATAAAGAATTGATTGTGTACTGGTGCCAGATTGGCAGAGCTATGCACAGATTTCAGATAAAATGCAGCTCTGTTAGTCTGCAGAGGCTCCGGAGCGCAGACAGAAGACAAGCGATGCTCGGTATGTTTCATTATTTATGATACATCCGACTGTTTTTACGACTCTGTAGGAAAGTCTGGAATTAAAACATTCTCGTTACCAGAATTTTTTTTTTTTTTACAGCCGCAGCTCTGAGTTACTGCCAGTTTGAGAAGAAACACTTAGTTTGTTTTTGCCGGAAAAAGGGAAAGAAGTTTCACTGATGAAGTTAAAGTTTGTGTTCTTTACTGCAGGGCTTCTCAAGCTGAGGTTCATCATGTCTATAGAAATAGAAACAAGGGGAGAGAAAGAGAAGGGATAGAAAGGTGAAGGAAAGTAAAAGGAAAAAGAAAACCAAGGAAAGTGAGAAAGAGAAAGCAATGAGGAGGATTAACTGGAACAAAAAGGATAGAAAAGCAAAGGAAAGGAGAGGAATTGTGACCTAATCTAATTAGAGTAAAAAGCAAATGAGGGAAGGTGAAAAGAAAGGGAATTAAGTGTAGGTACAAAAAAAAGAACAGAAAATAAACGTAGGTAGAGTCTGAAGGAAAGGACGGAGGAGAAAGGGAAGGGAAATCCAAGCATGATGAAAAGGAAGGTAAAGGACAGTGGAAGAATTTAAAGCGTGTGGTCACCCATGTCTCCCCGTACGAGTCCCGGCGACCGAGTCCCGGTGACCGGACGAGTCCCGGCGACCAGAAGGAGGCAGCTCAGTGTCGGAGGCCTGGCTGATGTTCACTCGGTTGACAGGAAGGAGTTTGATGGCTAAATATTTAACGAGCCGAGTGTGAACAGAAACGCTGGACCGAAGGCAGATTTCTGCCGAGAGCTCAGCCGCCACAGATCCACTTTATTCATGCTCTATTTTTATCTGCCTCACACACACACACACACACACACACACACATACATGCACACGCACACTCACATACACACACAGACACGCACACACATGTGTGCTTATCACACATTAACTCATAGCTCTCTCCTGCACAATTTTTAGCATCAAAACATTTCTGTATAAATGAATTTCAATCAGCTTGTTTCTTATGTAAATATTTTTGACTGGCACTTTTATAAAGTCAAATTTCTATGAATCTTTCTCTTCCTGCTCTCCTTCCTTTTCTTCAGCCACCAGGTCTGAGGCCTCATGCCGTCAATAGCTTATTTTTGTCACTGAAATATTTTTCCCGATTTTGAGGCAACTTAGAGGCAACTTGGTGCCTTTGTTGCTAGATTTGCTGACTTTTTCAGACCCTTTTAGTGATTTTTTTTTCATGAAAGCATCTAGTGACAAATTTAGCCACGTTTTGGACAAACCTTAGTTACTTTACGTAGAAGAGGGTCACCGGTGTTGCACCGCGATCACGAGGTCGATCTTTCTCTCCAGAGACACACCTCTGTGTTTCATTCCACTGACCACACGACGGCTGCACAGACACGAATGAGCTTCTAACTTTCTCTCTGACTGATCATTTACAGGTAAATACACCTGAAACCACAGCTCAGCTGTCGTCTTTAACTCATGTGTCTGGTGACTCTGTCAGACGATGTCGTTATAAAATCAGGATTTTAGCAGCAGATCAGCAGCTTCCAAATGTCTCGTCTTGTGCATGGTTATGCGAATCACTCAGAAAAATCCAATCAGAACAAGTACAAAAATATCTTAATCACACAAGTTGCATTTTTTTTTTTGGATAACTGTAAAACTTTGATTGACCTCTCTTCCCTTTTTTCTTCCTCTTCAGACTCGTGTGATTCTGCTGAACTGGTGTGCCTGGTTCCTGAGGATGCGGCGTCCCGGCGAGGCGAAGGTCCAGCTGGCGTGTCACAACGCCACCAAGCATCGGCGCGGCAGCTTGTCCAGCCTGGAGCTCAGTGTCAGCCAGGGGTCGCTGCGACAGCACCCTCAGGTTACCAACGGCAACCTCCTCTACGTCGGCTTCCGGGGCGTGGAGGGGATGCACTACGCCTCGCCGTCCGACCCTGAGATCCTCTGTCCGCGACTGGGGGGAAGCGGCGTCGGCACAGAGGAGGATACGCTCAGAGCAGGGGGCGGGGCTGGAGGAAGAGGAGGGGGGGGAGGAGGAGGAGGAGGAGCAGTAGGGAGCTCGACGCTGGAGGCCGAGCTGAACCAGATCCTGGAGGAGGTGAGATACATCGCCAGGCGTTTCCGCGGCCAGGACGAGGAGGAGACGGTCTGCAGCGAGTGGAAGTTTGCCGCGGCGGTGATCGACCGGCTGTGTCTGGTGGCGTTCTCGCTCTTCACCATCCTCTGCACCATCGGCATCCTCATGTCAGCTCCGAACTTCGTGGAGGCCATTTCCAAAGACTTCTTCAGTTGAGGAGGAGGGAACGAGGCGAGCGCTCACCCACGTACCTGCCGTCTAGATTTTTATTATTGTCGACAAATCCACAGCGTGTTAGTGCATTAGTCTGTCAACACTTTCCAACTGCTCCCCTCTATCCAAGGCTCTCAGCTCTGAGTCCATTGGCTGCTACCAAAGATGTAGGCTAAATCTTTAAAAATCACCTGGCAAATATTAGGTTTCATTTTTCTTTTTACCGAAAAGCACAGTAATTTCTTAAACCAGCTGGTCGCTGTAGGTTTTATCAAACGTTTCTATAAAAGGAAAAAATAGTACATTTTTTGGGGACTAATTTCAGCAGTGAATGAATCCTCATCTGGTGCTACAGTGATGGCTCCTTTTGGCAGCTATAGTCAGTTGAATTCACAGCAGTTTCAATGGTTTCCAATAGCGACTCACTCCAACAGTGACCATTATCATTATCATGTCCACAAGCTCTGCCGGGAAAAAAAAAAGGAGGATGCATGTGTTGCTCGGCTGTTCAGCTTCGTCGTACACAACCACCAATCCGGTCCCAAACCCCATTTTTCAGTGATCCTAAACAGTGATGGCGTTTGCCCAGTAAGAAACTGTTTTCTTTCACAGTTGATGAAGCAAGAGACCGAATCGGATCAGGAATTGAATCAGAACAGACACTTAGAGAAATACTGTGATATTGTGAAAGAAACTTTCATATCTGCGTGAAGTATGGAACTGGAGGGAGACGATTAGCTTAGATTAACACAAACACAAAAATAAGACATGTAAATATGTAAAAATGGCAGTTTGTGGTTTTATAGGTAATAATGGTCTCTAATTACTTTTAGCAAAATGTTTTTCGTTGTTGTGTTTAAACTTGTGTTTTTGTTCAGATGAAGTTAACATGATATGTTCTAATTAATGAGCTTTAGAATTGTTAGATGTGTTTCTGAAAGTTGGACAGAGTTAGCTGTTAGCTGTTAGCCCCTTCTCCTTGCTTCCTCGTCTTTATGCTAAGCTAAGCTGACTTCCTCCTGACTCCAGCTCTGTTTTAAGACACAAACATTACAGGGGTGTCAAATCTCTCACTGACCCTCAGCAGAAAATCCTCTGAGCATATCTTCGCACAAAATGTGCGAGTCTTCCTCAAAAACCGAGAGTTGCTGTTGTCACATATAGCTAGCTAACTAGCTAATTGGTCTAGAGCGTAGCTGAGATCAACAGGGCTGAACAGTCAAAAGTCGGCTTATAGATAAAAATCCTAAATCTACATATTTCTTTACTCGATGTGAAAAATGTTAGGCAACTGTCCCTGGAAACATCAACTGCAGCTTCTGATGGGACACCCCCCCCCAGCATGCACAGAAGGTTTCCCGTCCTTTGTCCCTTTAAAGGAGATTACCAGTGTACGTTGGCGAATAATTTTTAGCTGCAAGGCGCACAGACCAGCTTTCCGGAGCTCTCAACGGCCTTCATCTCCCGGTCTTCATGAAGCACACGGTTCTAGCTCAGGTGTCGTCGGGTGGAACCTGTGGTGACAGGTCAGTCTCAGACCTGTCTTTGACGTCTGATGTGAGCTTTGGTGTTTTAATTACGGGCTTCGTCTCCGTTGTCTGCTCATACTCCACCTAGTGGCAGAAAACTGAGCTGACTTTCCTCCATCAGAAGACACCGTCAGCTACATAAAAAAATTTTCGAAAATGAATGAACAAAGACTAAAGACAAATGGTTCGTTGACACCAGGAATCTCCTCTAACTGCTTCTGGTCAGAGGAAAACTTTACATATGTATAATGAACTTTGGTGAGTGTTGTGTAAATGTGCTGCTTTAACAGCGTGTCTGATGCATAAAAGAAACTGTTATTTCTGTCTCGCTGGGCTGGATATCAAGCTTAATACTGAATCCATACAGTCCTAGTTTTGGTCACAATTAAAACAAATCAGCAAAACTCTTCAAGTGTAAGGGATTTTTAGTCTGATTAGAACTTTATTTCATGTAAAAATCGAAAGATTTCTCTGCAAATCTGACATCTGCTTATACGTAAAAACTAAGTTCAGACTAGTCATTGAGCGCTTGTGGTCTGAAATAACCCGTTTTACTCGTTCACCTTTGCGGTGCTCATCCTGCTCAGATGTTTTCTAACATTTTTTTTAACTGCCAGTGAGCCGGAATCAAAATTGCAGAATAAATCAGCAATATAATAACATGACCTAAAGAAAGAGCTTATCCGCACATCGGCCGACTTCCTGTGGAACATCTGTGAACATCTGAAATGCTGCAGACAAGCTTTTTGCATCGGCGGGTTGATTCGAATTAATCACAGACCAATAGACACTGTATGTATGGGATATATATTTAATTCAGTTGTTCTAGAAATGATTTGAACATTATCAATTAGAGAATTTCTTGAAAATCAGAATATCTTTACACCTGGGATGAGCACGGTTTGAAAGCCTGACAAGATGTTACAGAGGTTTACATCTTCCACTCTGCTCCTCAACCAGTTGCATTGTAGCTCTGGACAGTTCCTGGTCTTTCTTCCTGGTTTATATAAAACTCCTCCAATAGGACCTGAGGTTACACAACTGAGAATAAACCAGATTTCCTTAAACCTTCTCTCATCACAATGAGGATGTGCGAGGCTTTCCCGCCTGCGGACGGTGCGAAGCCCGACCAGGTCACGACCTCCCGGGGACGGAACCCGGACAACCGCGGTTCATCGGTTCGCCACGTGTCCGTTCAGGTGAGGCAGTCGCTCAGGCCATCGATGCGTTCAGTCGCAGCCTGTTTTCTGTTCACGCCGCTCTTTGTGAATAACACACTCGGCTCCATTGTGGATCCTTTCAGCCATTACTGCTGGAATTGGAAATTGTCCTCTTTCTATGCCCCAGATTGCAACGCATGCTGCATCGCAATTAATGTTCAACTCATGCCCAAGGCTACTCTCCACACTATTCACCATTTGGGTGTTTGTAGGAGACACAGCTCTGCTCCGTCCAACTTGTCCATATGTTTGACACCACTGATTAGATTTTGACTGAATCTACTGTGCCGTACTTGGCCTCTATGATAAGTAAGAAGTGTTTAGATGCTTTACTTGAGAAAAAGTAGTAAAACCACAGTGTAAAAATGCCGTTATACAAGTGTAAGTCCTATATTCAGAACTCAGAATATCACTCAAGTAAATGACGACTGGAGTTCGACCTCACCGGGTCTCATCCGTGGTGGCGCTGGAAGGAAAGTCGGAGGACCACCGGTTTTACTAGGGTTGATCCTCAGGGCACCATGAACGTCTCATGTCAGTCCATCCAACAGGTGACGAGATATTTTGGTCTGGACCAGAGCAGAGGACATACTGACGCTGATGTCCCCAGAAATGTGGACAACATTGTTTAACATGGTTGTTGAAATAAGTCCCACAAAGGGGCCCCCAACACCACCCCTGAGACCTACTGGGCTGCAAGTTATGGAAGTTTATTACTTCCAAGAAAAGAGAAAACAGGTGGGTTTAAAACAAAAAGAGAACAAAAGAAGCAAAGAAAGAAAGAAAGAACTGAGTAACACATGAGAATTATTGACTTACTCTCCCATAACTGTGATTTAAAAGGACATTTTCCTTTTTTTAATTTTAATTTACTCCTAACTTTCATCTTCTTTTTTCACTTTTCCTGGTCAGTTTAACATTTCCAGTAATCAAGAAACGGTTTCCACCATTTATTCCTGCACATGAAAGCAGCTCACTGAGCTTCAGCTCATGGAAACAAACCCCTGGATGTGACACTTCAATGGGACGACTGCTGGGGTCCCCTGAAGACCAGGAAGACACATCAAACGCCGACAGAAACCCGCCGTCTTTTCTCTCTCGGTCCTGTTTGTTATAATTTTTGTGGTGTGGGCAGGCGGCTTTGTGATCGCGATCTGAAGCGACATTTTAATCACGTCTGGGTTCGGAGACACAGGAAGTGCGGCCTCGGTTCCTCCGCCTCCAAGTTTCCGAGGATGCCAGACCCGGATTAATCCGGCAACTCGGCCCGGAGAGGCCGAGTCGGAGAGGGAGACGATCGACGGACAGGGTATTGGGGGGGGGCGTGCAGCAGATGTTATGAGACTGCTCTGATAAAAGGCCTCGGGAAAGCTGATTGGCTGCGGGAACATGTCAATATTCTCCCGTCTTTGTGAAGGGAGAATCATTTTCCCATTGTTCTCCGGGGAACCCTTTTTTTTTTACCTCTTTTACTGTGGGCTTTCCTGATCTGGCCCCGGGCTGTGGAGGCAGAGCCCAGGTGGAGCGAGCCCCCCACCCTGCTGGTAATTCACCCAACACTCAGCCAGCAGCCCCTCCAGGATGAGAACAAAAAGCCCCCCCCCCCAGACTGGGGATCAGTCTGTCTGTGCCAGGCCTCGCCAGCGGCTCAGGCTTCAGTCTGGTCTGAGGTCAGTTCTGGAACCAAAATTTCATTAGAAACTTTTATACTTTCAGAGGCTGAAAAGTAAAAGCATCTCTTACTGAAAAAAAGGAAAAGAGCTGCAGCAGATAAAAAAAAAAGCTTTAAGCAGAATACAAGACAATTTGGTTCTAATAAGATGGTTTAACGCCCTGATGGCCCCCCCTACAGGCTTCACTATTCATCACACCCCAGTATGACACTGCTGGATGGTGGAAACAACATAACAGAGTTTAACTGGAACAGTCTTTATGCAAGGTCAGGAGCTTTCAGCTGCACCTCATTGCCTTCCTTGCAGGCTCATGAAGGATCAAAAGTGATGCAGAGGAACCTGAGGTGTTGTCTTTTTTATTCCAAGGCTCACGCTGCCGCTTCACGTGCAGTCGCGCTCAACATCTGGAGGCAGGCGCAGAGTATGAGATCGATGGGGCGTCTTCCACACAGCTGGGTTCCCATCTCTCCGGCAGATGCTCGGGAACCTGTTCACTTCACGGCAGATGGAGAATGAAACGGTTTCTACTTCGCTAACGGTCCAGAGTCTCGTGTCATAAACCACCGGCAGAGGAAGAACCTTCGGTCCCTGATCCATCGCTCTCCTCGTTTCCAGTCTTCATTTAGAAGGCGTGTAACATAAAACATGGCCGACATTACAACCTACAGCAGACGTCCAATCTCCATCGTTATCATATAAAAACTGCACATTGCTAAAGCACAAAAAACTGGTTACACGCTGAGTTAAGTTGTGAAAAGAAAAACTAGGCTCAAATGTGAAGAAGAACAAAAAGTTGCAAAAACTAGGCCCCCGGGATCTGAAGTTTTGGCAGTACCTGAAACAACATGGACCTCTCCATTCGCAGCTTCTTATATATTTTTTAAGAGTTATATTGATTATCAGTCAGGTTTTACTCCTGCCGGGGTAAAAGCAGACATATAATCCTGATGGTGCAGCTGGAGGGAAGCTCCTGGGGTCGTTAAAATCAAAGGAGGGGGCAAGGTTGGGGGGGGTGTGCTCAGTAAACTTCACATCAGTGCATCAATTCGATTTGGATTTTTCTTCTTCAATTGATTTATGTGTGCGTGTGTGTGTGTGTGTGTGTGTGTGTGTGTGTGTGTGTGTGTGTGTGTGTGTGTGTGTGTGTGTGTGTGTGTGTGAGATCCACAGGCCTTGGATCGTCTTTCTGACAGAGAAATGTGTTTTATCTAAAGTAAGTGAGACACTGAGGAAAGTTTAAGGTTTTTTCTTCACAGGCTTCAAGCAGCACAAACATTTTCCCACCATCACTGGACTGAAGTTTGGTAGCGGACGAAACCTCGTCACCTGGACCCAAACTTATCTGCACAGCTCCGGATCCCACCCCAGGTGAGCGGGAATGACGATGCTGTCCTCTACTGACCGTCCTTAGCAGTGCAGATGGTGGGGGGCCCAGACCGGGGCGCAGACCGGGTCCCCCCCCCCACACAACGTCTCCTCGTCACTGGAGTCATTGCTTCTGATCTTTGTGTTATTTTACAGACAAGATGAACCAGGACGGTTTGTTAAAATCACAAGATCATAAGCTCGTTCGATTTGTTTGAAGAAATTTCCAACAGTTTGAGGCTGATTGAAATTTTTCAGAAACATTAACTATGACTCTATGGACTTTTTTTTTTTATTCATGTTTTTCCAAACTTATATTTATTCTTTTAGGGGTTTTTCTTTCCCCAGACACTGATATCAATAGTGTCTGGATACCAAAGGCAGAAAAACCTCAAAAGGAAATAAAGAGGCCAAATAATAAAAATCAAGTTTATCAAGTTCAGTAGCACAATTATTTGTGCTAAAAAATTCTTTAGATTTTCCTTTTTGAAATGGGACCAGAGCTTTTCTTTGTTAAATTTGGGCTTTTGTAAGTCAAGTTCTGTATGAAGTTAATGATCTTTTGGTGCTTAGTTTTATCACCTTTAAACCTTTTAACATAAAACTGAGTTTTATTTCTGTGTGATGTCTAAGAGTTCAGATCAGATGTCGGTAGATAACAGCAGAGCTACTGTGACTAAGTCTCTGAGCGGCGGACAGGTGTGTCAGGTTGCACCTGGTCTCACCTGTCACCCCCCCCCCCCCACCACCACCACCACCTCTACCTCTCTCTCTGGGTGTCCCTGAGTGTCTCTCTGCGGTCGTCGCGATGGGCAGCGGGGCCTCGGTCACCGAAGGATCCCAGCAGGAGAGGCCTGAAGCGGGGGCGGACGAGCCCGAACCCACCCGAGCCTCCACAACTGTGGGGCGGAGTGAAGACACCCCGCAGGTAAATGTTCTGTTCATTCATTCAAGGCAGCACGTGGAAGCTTAATGGAGTCCGAATGTAAAACAGCGACCTCCTGCTATTTCTTCTTCTCCTCATGAAAACTGTCTCCAGGCAGATGAGGACGCAGTGAAACCAGACCATCAGTCTCTGGAGGTCCAGTCCATTCAGACAGAGGAGGAGGAGGAGGAGGAGGAAGAACAAGAGGAAGAGAGAACAACACAAACGGTCCTGAATCCAGCTGTGACTGTGAGCAGCTTTTTAAGACATAAATATTGAATCTTATCTATGACATGACTGGTTACATTACTTTTATTACTGTCTAATATTCTTACTATGTCTCATTTAAATAAAAAATGAAAACATTATATGATTTAGTATTTAGAGCTGATACTCATTAAAACATGTATGTATGTATATATATATATATATATATATATATATATATATATATATATATATATATATATATTAATGGTCAAAATAAATATCTTAAGACATATCTTAAAACATTTGGAAAATAAATATAAATGTGTGAAAATCGATATATATATCAATGTTTTTCTAATCAACATGTAATTACTTTTCTTATGTTTAAGTTTTTCTATATAAAAATATTGATAATTATGTTAATTATGTTAAGAGCACAGTGAATATTCACGTGTTTAACATTTCAGCACCCAGTTATTTCTCCTGAATGACATGGACCAATAATTTTCTTTCTTTCTTTTATCTATTCATCAGTCATCGTTGTGTATCAGACCTCCTTCTGACAATTATATTCTACTACTTCCATCATCCATAAATATATACTTCATGCATGTTTTTTAATCCATGTAACTTTCCTACTAGAACTGTGTGAGGGTTCTCCACGAGAAACCGCCCAGGTTGTTCTAGCTGTTGTAGCAGGTTGAACAGCGGTATGTTGCAATGGTGAAATGTTCGTATGAAGGCGGTTAACAACTGCACCACCGGCGCCGGCGCCCCCTCCTGTGTTCTCAGGAGACGGTGGCGA
This sequence comes from Istiophorus platypterus, assembly GCA_016859345.1. NCBI lineage: Eukaryota > Metazoa > Chordata > Actinopteri > Istiophoriformes > Istiophoridae > Istiophorus > Istiophorus platypterus. Next base: position 28,229,662 of record CM029121.1, on the reverse strand, counting down.
AAGATGAAGAAGTGTCTCTGGACTTCGAGAGTTTCCTCCACAACAACGGGACGCTCTACAGCTGCTTCAACCATCACGGGGACAGAGTTTACGTCGACGAGTCGCAAGTAGAAATGAGACATGGACATTTCAGGACACTTGACTTTGGTTTTTAACCTCATGTTGACTGATTTTGATCAAAGACTTCTGGTTGTAACCCGTCTCGTCTTTTCCAGAACCTGCAGCCGTTTCCAAAGGAGTGGTACAGTGAGGGACGCTTCGTCTCCTCCACCCATGAGGTCTGTCCTTCACGAATAAATCAAATATTTGAAATGATACAACACATCGTAAACTACAGAGCAGGAGGAAGACCTTTGAAATTACCCAACAGGAATCCTCTTCCAGATTCCATTTTCTAATAAGAGGGGGTCATGTTTGAGAAAAGAAACGGAACAGGCAGACAGAACGTGTTGTTGTCCATAGAGAACACGGGTAAAGACCCGGGTTGTTTTTTTGTCCCTCAGGGCTCCGGTCAGCCACAGACCCCGGCCAGCAGCCAGCCGGCGGTCAGGGAGGACGACCGCACCGGCAGCGTCTACGTCCAGGGCAAAGGAACCGTCATGACCTACATGTTTGAGGTGAGATGAGGCCGGGGAACCGGCAGGTGAAGGGCTCAGTTACAGCTTCAGCGTCTGTCTGGTCCCTGACCTTCTGTGTTGGTACTGATAAAGGGTGTTCTTCCAGGAGAGGCAGAACGTCTGCAGGTTCTGGGATCCCCAGTCTGGCGTCTGGCTTCTGCTGCCGCTGCAGTGGGAGATAAATGTTGAGTTTGTCAGAGCTCGAGTCCAGCGGATCATGGTGAGGAAGACTGTGACGCTTCGTATGATCTTCTTATGACCAGACTCACAGGGAACATTTCTTTATCTGAGAGCTGACGTTCTGGCTGTTTAGCTGTAGTGGGGTCTGGTTTCTGTTTGGGTTTCTCACTCCAGTCCACCCTGCCGGGCCTGGTGGACCAGAAGGAGATCGCCGCGGCGCTCAGGCAGTGTAACTACGACCCGGAGGAGGTCATCTCTGTCTACCTCACCATGTTCGGGGAGATCCTTCTACAGGCCCCTCCCAGTGGAGACCCCAACTACACCGACCTCAACTCCTTCAGGTCTGCGGCGGACACAGGTTCACACTGGAACTCGGTGGCACGAATCAGAACACCTGCAGAAAAATGGTGAAATGTTGTAGTAGCAGGATTTGAGGGTATCTCACAGATGTGTACTGTATCCACAGATCAATAAAATTTTTGCCAGAATCCAACAGAACCAGGCACCAAGCAGAAGTAGAATTGTTCATCTTGTGGTAGTACTGGATTTAACCTTTAGTTCAGAGGGTAGAGAGTAAAACCTCTGGAGGCGCAACTCAAGTCTGGACAAGCAGTCATTCCCAAAGGTTTCTGATGGGAACGCTGAGGTCGGATGGCACTGGTTGGATGGGAGATGAGATTCCACCTAAAATTATTTGTGGTAAAATGGTCTTATCTTGCACCCAGACAGTGAAAAGAAAAAGTATTAGGAGCTGCTAAATGCAATGATGCAGTGTTTTACCCCTTCAGTTAGGACGAGTATAGTTGATCTTGGCATCCAGGTTCCACCTCAAGCACCTTCAGCTTCTGTCTCAAAGTGTATAAACTGATCAGCAAACACTTCGCTTTAACCCAGCAGAGCCCTCCTGGAGCGGGACCGGGTCATCGAGGACCTGAGGCAGACGCTCCAGACCAAGGAGAAGGAAGTGGACAGTCTCTTCCAGAGGAACAGCTACCTGGCACGGGAAGTCCGCTACCTGACCGACGTGGTCCAGCACCTGAACCAGAAGCTGGCCGAGCTGGAGGCCGACCGACAGGAGGCCCGGGAGAGGATCAGGTCCCTCTCAAACCGCCGGGCTCCCGCCGTCCCGCCTTCCAGGACCGTTGCCAAACCTGCCGTGGACCCGGGCCGGCTCCGCCAGGTGAGCTCTTTGACCCGCGAGCTGAACATCTCCAACAAGCATCTCCGATCCACGGTGCACCAGGCGATGGAGGACATGAGGAACCAGCTGGAGCGGCTGAGGGGCGCCACGGGGGGGCTGGCCCGGCTGGAGCAGGGGGTGGCCGCGGAGGCGGAGGAGCTGCGCTCCCTCTACAGGCGGGAGGCGGTGGAAAGGAAAAGCCTGTACAACAAGCTGCTGGAGCTGCAGGGAAACGTGCGGGTGTTCTGTCGCTGCAGGAGGAGCTCGGCCTCCGGCCCCTGCCTGGAGAAAGCCGACGACCAGGAGGTGGTGGTGGTTCAGAGGGGGGGCAGGAAGAAGTTCCACTTTGACAAAGTCTTCCCCCAGAGCAGCACACAGGTAACGAGCCTGGTTAATATGTAGAACTCATTAATAAAGTTGAAATATTTTGAGAACAAAGTCATAGTATAATATTTTCATATTATTATGAGAATAGGGCCCTAATTTAAAGGAAAAAAGTCTTAATATAATAATGATTAAAGATGATTACTTCACCAGAAACACAGGTGAGAGCAGTGTTTTACCTGCCAGACGTTACACACATCTACAGTAGGATCAGACTTTATGACATTATCATTATCATCATATCATGTCTGGATGTGGGGGGGGGGGCATTAACAGTTTGACAAGGTATATTATGGTGTCTGAGTTAATTAACTCCAAGTTTACAGTTATATCTACTGCTGCACACTGTTAATGCTGCAGCGTTGCTAATTCAAGCAGATTAGTTTTCATTTATTACAGCATTTTGGTGCAACCACATAATGATTCATAAGGTTTCATTTAGACTTTATATAAAGGGTTGGGTCCGAATGGGATGAAGAGTCTCTTTCAGAGGGAAAGAGCTTCTAGAATATGAAGTTAAAAATATGAAAAAGCTGCAGTAAAATGTCATATTGAATCACAAGTCCAAGTCCAACATCAGCCCTATGAGTTTTTCTCTTATTATTTTGATTGGTGGGATAAATGGTCGTGCATTGTTCCTCCTTCTAGAAACACATTCATCACCTCCTCCTCCTCCTCCTCCTCCTCCTCCTCCACCTCCTCCCCCCAGGAGGAGGTGTTTGCAGGAACCCTGCCGGTGATAACGTCCTGCGTGGACGGGTACAACGTCTGCATACTGGCCTACGGACAGACCGGCTCAGGGAAGACCTACACCATGATGGGGAGCAAGGAGGATCCCGGCGTCAACATCAGGTCAGATATGAGGGTTCCTTCACTGAAGGGGGGGGGGGGGGGGGGGGGGGACGCAGGAAAGTAAAATGGATAATGGTAACTACAGAATAAATTAGCATTTTTTAATCAGGAAATAACAGAGAGGAAGATCATAAAATGTAGTTGAAAGCTCAGATTCAGGTTCAAGTACCTGCTAAACAGTGTATAACTTGTTTTAGACCCGGTGCAGGTTCCATCAATTTTAATATTCCAGAGCAGGTTTGTGCAGATATTATCAGTTAAATATTTATGGTCGGGTCCTTGGACCCGGGCCATTGAACCTCCCTCCGCCTGGAACTCGAGCTGCCGTCGCGGGCCAGGTGAGACTAATCGCGTCTCATTATGCGACGTGTCACCTGACAGCGGCTCGTTAATACGTGATGAGGCCGAGGCGACAGCTCGGTTTACGCCGAGAGGCTTGGGTTTCTTATCGAGGAGGAGGCCGACGTTCCCTCAAACGTCTGCTCACAGCCGGAGGTGTCACACACTGGCAGAATGTGTGTGGTCATGTGTGTGTGTGTGTGTGTGTGTGTGTGTGTGTTTGCTTCTCCACAGGTCCGTGCGAGAGCTGCTTCGCATTTGTGCAGAGAAGGAGAAGGTCTCCTACACTCTGAAGGTACGAGCTTGGGTTTAAAAAGAACATGTGACAAACAAGATGTCGTTTAAATTTCCTCATTCTTTGCTTTTATCCTGTTACACACGTTGAATGTGTAAAAAAAAAAAAAAAATGACAGAATTTACAAAAAACAGCTGAAGTTTAAAAAAAAATCCCCTTCCAGTCGCAGCAGTTTTTCAATAGTGACCTTTACAGATGTCAAGCAGTGGAAATTAAAAACGAAGAAAACTGATGAGACCCTTTGTCCCCAACGTGCTGTACTAACAAGGATTCCCCATAAAAAATGGAAACTCTCCCCCTGTTATTGTGCCCGGCGGACCCCCCCAATCTGATCTGATCTTTCCTCAGCTCCAGCTCACTGTTCATTTGTTGAAAACTAAAATCAGTTTACTTGAGTTTGTCAATCAAAAAATCTTATGGCCACAGATATAAAATTTGTTATGTCTTATTTTGAAATCATGCCACAAGGCAAGGGGAGTGTTTTAGCCACTGGAGGTTTTATTTTGAAAGTCTAATCCTAACAATCATAGTCTCTAAATTTTGGTCTGATGATATTCTGTATATTTCTGTAACAGAAGCAACACACAGGTCACAAGGTTTGATTTTAACATGAGGTCGGTGCCTCCCTCCCTCCAGGTTTCCATGTTGGAGATTTACAACGACAGCCTGAATGACCTTTTGGCCAAGAGCCCCGGCGCCGTCCTGGACATCCGGGCCCAGGGGAAGTCGGTGTCGGTGCCGGGGCTGACCCAGGTCCGGGTCCAGACCGAGGCCGACATCCTCAGCGTCATGGAAACGGGGGAGAAGAACAGAAAGATCGCCTCGACAAAAATGAACACACAGAGGTTTCTCAGATTCACTGCGGACCAACATGGCATAAATGTTTCATATCAACGCTCAGAAATGGATTTATTGATCTCTTATTTATGGCATTAATTCCATTATCTGTTGTTATTCCTCGTCCCCCACAGTTCCCGGTCTCACCTAGTGGTGGAGCTGGAGGTGGAGGGCTCAGACCAGGTTTCGGGGCTGATGTCCCACGGCACCCTGACCCTGTGCGACCTGGCCGGGTCTGAGCGGATTTCCCGGACCGAGGCGGAGGGTCAGAGGCTGGTGGAGGCGGCGGCCATCAACAAGTCTCTGACGGCGCTGGCACAGGTACGCCGACCTGCTGGGGGACCCGCCTGTCCCGGGTCGCTTTTCCCAGCCACCTCCTTACCACTCGGGGAGATCTAAGTGGGTAACTGACCGGGGTTCTGTCTGGTTCTGCTCCAGGTCTTCGGCGCTCTCAGGTGTAATGCCCTCCACATCCCGTTCAGGAACTCTAAGCTCACCCACCTGCTGCAGCCCTGCCTCGGCGGAGACGCCAAGGTAAACTCTCACCCCGTCACCTGAGCAGGTCGCTACCTCCACCTGGTATTTTACTGGCAGGTGGGGGGGGCTTTAAAAGGGACATTTTGGCGACATTTTGGCGACTGACCGGCGTCATCTGGTCTCCCGGCAGTGCTGCGTGTTCGTCAATGTGAGCCCGGACACGAAGGACGTGGTGGAGACACTGAGCACGCTGCAGTTCGGCTCCACCATACGACAGGTCTCTCTCGGTAAGGCGGCGCAGAATGTCACGCCGGCGAAGAACAGCAACAAGAACGCCAAGTAGGCGAAGGAGGCGCCGGACCGAAGCTCGACCAGGTCACAGCCCCAAATATTTATTTCGCTTTTGTTCACTAACGTCTGCGTCTTCTGTGTGATTCTCAGGGGTTTGGTGCTTAAACTGAATGTGTAAACAGAGAAACAAGTACTTTCATTCAGAACTGGTTGAAGAATTTACAACAGAAAACGATTTTTACTTTAGGTAATAAAGTAAATATTCAAGAAAAACATGTTTAAATTCCTCTTTTATTGCCTGAATGGAAATTTGCAACAGGTAAAGGTTGAACTGCAGCTGAGTCTCTGAAAAGGCGTCTGACAGTTTTTAAAGTGCTTGACAGAGGATGATGAGTCTGATGAGAGGAAGAATCATCATAAAAAAACAAACAAACCCCCCCCAACGGAGTGCAACCATCCCGTGTCCCCGAGCTGTCCGTCCATGGTCTTAGCTGCAGGAGCTCCTGTGCTTCAGCAGCTGGTTGAGGACGCTGGTCTGTTTCAGTGCTCTGAGGCCGGACATGTCCTCCGCGATCACTGGGATGCCCTCGCCACATCTCGTCTCCTCACTCTCACCCTCATCGCTGTCAGACAACGTACACAAGAGGGCGTCGTTCTCATACGTGGGGAAGTAATACCTAAAGGAGAGATCGAGGTCAGAGGTCTTCACTCCCTTCATCCACAGGCCTTTAGAATAATCAGTGTTCTTTTCAGAATAAGGTGGGATTCTCAGAAATACCATCAGTTTGCTCGTGAGCTCCACTAAACATGTTCCAGGACAATTTTTTGTACTTACAAGAATTTAAGTAGTTGAGTAAGTTCCCACGATGCTCGGGGGGATGCTAGCCGGAATTATAATGTTGCCATGGAGTAAGTGTGTTACCTGTGGACGTTACCTTCTACTGCTTCCCAGTGTAAGTAAGAAAACCAATAGCAGCACCATGTCTAGCCTCTGTTAGCCACTGTTAGTGATACCAGCTGATAACACAGTACACTGTGTGTTACAGACACAGACACCATGGCAACATGACCACAGGTTGAGGTTTGACTGTTAATGTGTGTAAGACTGATTTAATGGGAACCAAATAAGACAGAGGTGCTAATAGACAGTATTTTACTACAGATTTCACTTTCTCTGATGCGCTGAGCAGCCATCTTGGATTTCGAGGTCAGGTCTGCTGAGGCTCTTCTGACCTTCCCCAACCTGACTGGGTGGGCATCCATTGGACTTACTGTGGCTGGTCCCAGGTGGACGCGTCCGGCAGCCTCATCACGTGACCTTGGGCGGCAATGTGTTGCAGGACGGCGGCTCTGGAGTCGAATTTCTCGTCACAGCCGTAGCAGCGGCTCTGGTGGATCTGCCGCCGGATGAAGTTCACCAGTTTGACCTGCTGGTAGAACCTGAGACCTGAGGGGAGATGCGCCGGAGCGGGACGCTGACGTTGAGCATACACTCGCATTCTCATGAAATATTTAAAAAACATTTAACAGTCTAGATTTTAATCTGCATATTTCTATCCAGTGTCAAAACTGCTGCTTCATCAGTGAGTTTATAAATCAGGACTAAAATTATACAGTCACACTGGTTTACCTGTGAAGTTGGAGTTTAACTTTTCTATACCTGGAGAGCCCAACTTTATTTTTTTTTCCAGGGCAGCTGTCAATATGGCGATGAAGATATTTCGATATTTATGTACGACGATGCAGCTTTAGGATTTTAATAGATATTATTGGTTTTACTCACCGAGTTCTGTCCTCAGCTTATGGAGATCAAAGCTGTGAGTTTCCTGAAAGAAAACAACTGTCATTCTTAGCTTCTCACCATTAGTGAGTCCCCAGCCATGCTAGCAGCTCTGTCAGGCTCATGGTTCCAGTGCTATTAATGCTAACGTTAAACATCTATTATATTCACCATTTTCATATCTTAGTTTAGCCTGTTAGCATGCTAACATTTGCTAATTAGCAAACACAGAGCACAGCTGAGGCTGATGGGAAACATCATTAGCTCTGCGGTTGTTTGGTCACAAACCAAAGTGATGGACAAATTAAAATCTAGACCTGATGGTGGCACCGGAGGAAAGTCAGAGGATCAGCAGAGTCATTAAGATTCATCCTGAGGGGAACATGAACGTCTGAGCACCATTTCATCACAAACGTTAAATAGTAATAGGTAAATTTTCAGCCTGGACCAAAGTTGTGGCCAAAAAACACCTGGACGTGACACACATGGAAAAGTCCTGTTGTTACCCAAATAAAAAGGGTGTTTCCTCTGCATGGTGGCTACTTTGTCACAGTGAAATATTCATTCACATTCATGGTCCCAATAGGATGAATCCCAAGGATTTTGATGATCCCTTTACTTTTTTCATGAATCACCACCGACAGGTCAAAATTTCTGCACCTCATGACAGGAAACCTCTAGAACTAAAGACCAGTAGATGCTACATGCTAACAGGGTAGAATACACAGATCACACCCAGTAGATATTCTGCTTAGTACTGGTTAACTGTAATGTATGTGAACAAGAAAATAAAGTTAATCAAACTGCTGACGTAAGTGAAAATCAGTTTCTCACCACAGTCACTGAACCAGAATCAAAGCAGAGGAAACAGATCATGGTGCATTAACTTTGTCAGATAACCACAGAATAATAAGTGCTAGTCGTTGCTAATGTTTTACCTTCATGTGTGTGTAGATCTGATCCATCGTCTCCGACTGATGATCACAGAACAAACATACAGCAGACACAGGATGAGCCTGCCAGTCCGACCAATCACTGTGGACAACACAGAGACGTCACAAAGAGATTTAGGTCTGAATCGGATCCGCTCGACATTCACCCCCGGTAAAACCTGGGCATTCTGGCCCCAGGACCGGCGCCGCTCGCTCTGACCCGTCCGGTTCCCACTGGTGGTACTCACTCATCCTCGTCGTCCACCAGCTCACGGTCGTCCTCACTCTGCACCTCCTCCCACGTCTTTCCCAACTCCTGACGGGAGACGGAAAAGAGACAGGCAAGGGTCAGACACAGCGGAGAGAAAAGTCCTCCTCCGATACTCCACCAAAAACACAGGCTATCTAGAGCTGAAACAGTTCACTGATTAGTTGATCAACAGAATGTTAATCAACAACAAATCAGATTATGAAAATATTGCCAAAATAATTGTAATTCATCATGTAAGAAAGCCGAACGTTCTCCGGCTGCTGCTTAGAGATGATTTCCTGTTTTGCCATATTTTATTTCACTGTGAACTGAATCTGATCCCACTTGGTTTTGTCCAAATCGTACAGACGTTTTTTTGTTTTGTTGGGCTTTTTTTACCAGGTAGTTGATGACATAGAAGCGGTCATATTCGCGGTTGTTGGCGCTGATGCGGCGGTGAGCTTTTTTCCTCATGTGATCCTTCAGCGTGGTTTTATCGCGAAAAGTCTTCTCACAGTACAAACACTGCAGACTGGCGAGAGGAAATAGAAAAATACGACATCATTTACTCAGAGGGAAGCAAAGAGAGAAAGAAAGAGAGCAAACTTGGTTAAATTCACCCTGAACTAAACCCAGAAAACTTTAAGCTTTTCATTTGCTCGGATTGTTAAAGCACAGCTGTATTATGAATTCAATACTGAAGACTAGAGCTGCAATGATGAGCTAATTAATCCTCAAATTAATCAGCAGAAAATTAATCTGCAGCTATTTTGACAACCGAATAACTGCTTGACATTTTTTAGGCAAAAACATCTGCTGGTTCCAGCTTCTCTGATGTGATGATTTGATGCTTTTCTTTTCGACTTATGATGATAAACTGACTATTTTGGGTTTTTTGACCGTTTGTTGAACAAAACAAGACATTTGAAGATGTCAGCTTGGGCTCTGGGAACTTATAACTGGTATTTTTAAACTTATTTTTCTGACATTTAATAAAGCAGACAACTAATCAATGATGAAAGTAACTGTTAGTTGGATCCCTGGCGAGAATTTTTAATTTCATTACAAAATGCACAAGCAAAACTCTTCAATTTGAATCTAATCTACAAGTCTTCAACAAACTTTAACCACTTTAAGAGTAAAATCTGAAAATCAATCACATGGAGGATAAGTTGACATCAGTGTTACACACAGTAGATACGTATGTGTCACTGTATCGGCTCTTACTTGTCCAGTTTGCCCTGCAGAGTGTCCAGGAACTCGCTGCAGTAGACGATGTTGTCTGGTAGCCCGATGCTGAAGGAGTGTTCTCGGGCCATGTGGTTCAGCAGCGACGACCTGTAACCAAGATGGTGGCCAGGGGGGGTTTGTGTTGTGTCTGGAAATGTGTGACAGTTACCATATGGCATTCACATGCGGAGTACCTGTTTCCGGTGAACTCCTCGCTGCAGAACATGCAGAGACGATGGAAGTCAATGTCATCGCGCTCCTTCTGCTGCTGCTCCAGCACCTCCTCCTGCAGGAGACCGGAGCCATCAGAAACACACCTCAGAAGGAGAACAACACCCCCTCAGACCAAGAGGAGACCTGAGACCTGGTTTTGACATCAAGATCTCCAACAAAATTTAGTCCGGATTTGTTCACCCCAAAACAAAACTGTGAGTACAGGGAATCTGTATTAATGGGAATTAGTTATAGGTTCTGATTAATGACAGAAGGTCAGAAACAGAATTGGGTGGGGGAGGGGGGGCTGCGGTGCCGGGATGATCCAGATTCTCACCAGTCGTTTCTGCTGCAGCCTCTCTCGGAGGATTCGGTCTTCTGGCAGGACATCACACAGAAGGAAGTACTCCTCTTGTTTCTCTGTGGGAACAAATTGTTATCGGAAGCCTTTGAAGACAAGATTTTGAAAAATGTAGAGTACAGTCGTCACGTATTTCATCGATTCGCACGGTTTTATACTAATGTTGCATTCAAATGATACAGATAGAGGGAATAGTTTTTAGCTCAGCTTTCAGATGGTAAATTCCACTAGAGGTTTGGAGATGGGCCTGAGTTTCTCAGTATCATGAATTAACATAAATCAACAACACTTTAAAACAGATTAAAAAAGAACTGATCATTATAATCCTCATGAAAGAGGATTCATTACAGACCTGTTGTATTATTCGAATACACTAGTTTCGTAGGTATAAATGCAAAATCTCTGACGGTCGACAGATTCATATCATCTCATGGCATCAGCCGTCAGATCTGCCTGAGATCTGTTGCTGCGGTGAACGGGATCCGCCTGTGTGTCAACGGTCGTACATAGCTTCAGAAGCAGTGCTGTGCGTTTTTAACAAATTGGAGAAACTCACCGACCGGGCCAGTTGAGTTTGTTTTGATCACACTGCAGAAGTCTGTAACTGGCTGCTCCAGGAATCTACCCTTCCAGTACAGCATGTACCTGAAGGAGGACGGTAAGTCGTGAGCAAAGAGAGAAGCGCTGGTCGATATCAGCATGGTGGAGGACGTGGTTTTAGTCAACAGACGCTTAAAAGGGCCAGTTTCAGTCCTGCTGAGTCTGTGAAAACAGGTAGATAGTGTCTTCTGGCCTGGACACTACTAATGTATGTGTAGTTAATGGAAAGTCCATCTTACAAACAGAGGGGGGCTTTTAACTGGCAGGGAGAATCTAGTAAATAGACACTACTGGTTGCATTATGGAGACTGTAGCCTCCTGCAGTTCTGAATCTATTTACAGTGCTGTTGATGGTTAATGCCCAATATTCAACATGTGCTGAGATACGCAGTGGATTTCAGAAGATCTAGTTTCTTCATTTCCCTGAAAAGGGGAATCTTCTACAGAAAATGGTTCCTATTTTTAATTTTAGCCTTTACAGTCTTTCATACAGACAGAGACACAGTGTGGCTAGTTGAAAAGTAAATCAATAGGTCACTGATATATCGATATATATAGCACATATATTGATATATATAACAAATATTTAAAACGGGGCTCAGCGAGATGAACTGTGTTCCAGTGTTAGAAAAAGCTCTTCCCATTTGCAAAACATTAAAATCCATCAGTTTTTAAAAAAAAAAAAAATATTAACACAATACGATCATATCATGATGATTTGATTTAGCCTAAAGCTGACAAACAATGATATTCAGTTTCTGTGCCATCCTATTAGCGAGCAGGACAAAGTGCTTCCCACTGCCTCTTGATGAATAACTAGAATAGACCAATATATTTGCAGGTGACGGCTTTTGTTTTCGGGCTCATACTTTGGCAGGTCAGCGATGAGCTTGACGTCTGCGACGACCATCTTGTGCTCCAGCAGCAGGTGTTTGAGGAGGACGTCTTTCTGCTGCAGAGGGACGGACTCGGAGCAGAACAGACACACCAGCAGCTCTGTACTGGGACGCTGCAGACTGGGAGCACTGGGGCCGTCGGCCGGCTCCTCTGGAAAACACAGCGGCTCCAGTATGCTGTCCTCACCTGGGACAGGCAGAAGGCTGCAGATTATCTGACACGTTTAATCCAGCCGGCTACAGTTCCATAATACTCCCCGATAGATCGGATACAACTGATTCAGAATGTGTTGCCCGAGCACCGACCAGGACCAGAGGGAGAAAAAAACCCCACTACACCATTTTTAAAGTCCTTCCATTGGTTATCCATCTATTTCCTTATTGATTTTAAAAATTCTTTTACTTATCACTTACGGAGGAAACAATTAAACAATCAGCAGATTACTCAATAATGGAAATAATCATTTGTGGCAGCTTTATTTGTGTGCATTGGTTTTAATCTTTTTATTTACATCTGACTGTCTGATTTTCAAGTACTCTGAATTGCACTAAGCAGTATAAAAGGTGAAATGCTAATTAAGTATATTGACTGATTTTTTTAGATTGAATAATGTATTATACTGGTATTGGTTACAGTTAATGAGAAAAATAACAATTAACTGCAATTTGTCAACAGACAACCTCAATATAATGATGAAGATCATGTCATATGATTGAAAGCACCAAGACCAGCTACTAAAGTGACCTTTTTATCAGAGGTTTTCTCAAAATAGTTGCTGGGTTGGAATTAATTAACGTAAAGGTACTTCGTACCTGTAACCTGCACAATGACAATAAAGGTTTAGACTATTGAATTTGCCTCAACGGAGAACGACGGATAACGTTGGACAGACTGAAGGGCCGATGTTACCTTCTACTCGTAGACGGAGCGCAGGTCGTAACAGGCGTGACTTCACTTTACGGTGAAATATTCTCTGAATAAAGTGGTAGTTCGGTGAAATTAACGAGCAGCCAACAGTTTAACTTTTTATCTCTTCCTCCAGAGAAAACATGCTCGCAGCTGCTTAGCCTGCCAGGGGCGAACTGCTAGCTGGTTCGCTTCTTTAACAACTGAAGAGCTGAGCCTGTTTTCGTCTGTTTCAGGTGAATAATCATATAATATAATATTAGTATTTTATTGGCCGGTTAACAATCCGCTCCGAGCACTAAACGGCTCCTCTAAACCTTCCGACGCCTTTAATGCTGTAACGTACCGTCTTCACGCCTGTCGCTGGCGGCCATCTTTGCTGTCACGTGGTCAAAACAGCTGCTAACGGACCAATCGCAGGACGGATGAGCTCGCGTGCTGCATTCACTGTCTCCTGGTAAACGGACAAGAGCCGTGGTGCGTTCAAGTGTTTGAAACCGTCGTTCTATGAAGGT